>BLKR01009459.1:50000-116632 GCA_011170035.1 Teleogryllus occipitalis | reverse complement strand
AGAATTCATTTCTCCCCATAGGACGTCACTCACAGTTTTAAACTGTTTTTGACGTAAAATTAATGAATAAATAAATAAATGTACCATTTGAGATATTTATTACAGTTATGGGTAAATTTATATATATATATATATATATATATATATATATATATATATATAATAAATGCATTTAAAGTAATTGTAATTTTAAAAAAAATTCCCCTGCGTAGCTAAATATAGGGACACACATTAGTGGTTCAGGGTGCATATTATGCTTATTAAATTTATTTCTTCTTGTTCGACAATACAGTCTTTTAAGGGTTTTAAAAAATACATAAGATATGACAGTTTTGGATTGGCCATCCATGAGGTAAGTGAGGTTTAAACACTGACATAATTATTGATTTAATGTTATTGTTAATTAAGAAGAGAAAGAAATATGATTATGTTAAGGAGCTGAGGGTATAGTGGTTTACGGGGGTTTGAATTCGTCTTTGGGAAATCTTGACTTTATGCGTGGGTGGACCGCATTTTTTCCCATATTAAAAATAATGGTACTTGGTGAGGTATGCAGATTGTTGTAAAAATTGTTAGCTAATTTAGCTATGGTTTCTTCCAATTTTGTAATTTTTAATTCTCGACGAATTTGTTCATTTATAATGAACCAGGGAGCATTTAGAGTATTTCTTAGAAATATGTCTTGAATTACTTTGATTTTATTAATATTGCTAGGAGCTGCACCTCCCCAGATTGGGCATCTATAGGTTATAGTAGGAAGGATTATCGATTTGAATATTAGCAGACGGCATTCGCTTTTCAATGTAGAGCGCTGGTGTAATATTGAAAAGGTATACAATTTGTTCAGTAGTTGGTAGTATTGGTCCTTGAGGTTCAGAAAATGACCTGATGCTGGCAGAGTGATGCTACAACGCAGGAGGAGGCATCAGTATTTGCAACAAGATGGCTGCTTCCTTATCAATATGCACCGCGATAGAGCAGCGATCTGTGATACGAGTTTTGGGTATTGAAGATGTAAAACCAACAGGAATTCACCGCAGAATGAGAACGCAGTACGGAAAGTCGTGTGTGTTGCTGCAGCAAGTGTATGAGTGGTGTAGAAAGTTTAAAAGCGACGTAACATCATTGGAAGATCCCCACGACCGGGGCAAGCTCAACACGTAATGACGGACATGAACATTGCGTTCGTGGAAGAGCTTGTGGCGGATACCAGGCGTGTAACTGAATGAAATAGCCACAATATTGGGGATTAGTGTTGGTTCAGCACACAATATTGTCCATAATGTACCGCATTTCATTAATAAAGTACTGCAATCCAATAAAATGTCTACAAGATGGGTGTCACGTCAATTGACTGTCGAATTGAAAAATCGTTGCGTTGATGCCGGTGAAGAATATTTGCGTCGTTTCAACGGCGAATAAGATGTATTTCTGGAGAAAATTGTTACTGGCGAAGAAACCTGGAAGGATTATCACCAACCAGAAACGAAAAGGACAAGCATGGAATGGCGCCACGGCTCATCGCCAAAACCGAAAAAATTCCGCACTCAATAGTCTGCTGGGAAAGTTATGCTCATTCTTTTCTGGGATGCAAAAGGAGTAATTTTGGAACATTACATGGAAATGGGGTGACAGAAAGGCAGGAGTCCTTCATATTTAGATGCTGACAAATCATTGGAACTGCAGTGAAGAGTAAACAACGAAGACTTCTGACTTTCGGATATTGTCACAGCATGACAAGTCAAGGTCCGACCGCCTACAGGCCGATTGACCGTTCTGACTATCCCTCCTAGTAGATTTCATGCGATTAGTGCCCTCAAAAAAGCATTTTATTAAACTAATTCGTTTCTCAAAAATCTCTTATTCACAGTACAGAAAAGTTTGCTTTTCAAGAAAAAAATATAAATAAAGTATTATCTTCTAACAGGTACAGTACTTGGAATCGACAAACTTGCTTTTGCTTCGTTCTATCAAAAAGCATTGTGATTTCGCAGTTCACGTGAACTTCATAGGAGAAAGTTTAAACAACAGCTTCAGGTGACAGACCATTAGTGACGTGGGATTTCAGGACCTAGCGCTGTTAGTTTGCTTCCCAACCTTATGGATGCGGCACGGGCTTAAAAATCTGAAAAATTCACCATCTGCAGCAATTTTACCCCACTTTAAGATACTTGAAAATAGAGTGTTTTTTTTTACTTTCTCACTTACTAAGTACTTACGTAGCAAAGAGAAATGATTGTAATGCACCAGCGGAAAGTGGAGATTTTTCGTCACAAGAACTCGCATTGTGGGCCCTTGATATAAAACAAGAAGATAAATAATCCTGTGTGTCGTAGATTACTTCCTCTAAAACGTTGTGTAATCGAAATCCACGTCTTGTGGGTCCTTTACACCGAAAACTTGGTTTAGGACAAAACATCTGTCTGTCCGTTACCGTATTTCAGCCCGAGCGTCAGCAATAGCACCTAATCAGTTCAGACGGTTTCCTCCAAAATTGCTATTCTGCAATCAAGCTTGCAGAACTTGTAAATCTGCGATTTTCAAGAGGATATTTTGGACTTTGAGGATATACAGAAAGTTTAAAAATTTTCAAAATTATCTAAACAAATAGCTCCAAATATTGTAATTAAATTTGCTTCTCGGGTAGAACAAAGACCGCTTGAAAAAATTACGCAGATCTCATTTGCGTTAAACACTCCTAATTTTCGAAAATTGCAAAAGTTTAAAAAAATATTTTCGGCTTTTACCTACAATTACAATATTGAAGATAAATATTTTCTTTAATGAAACACTGACTTCAAAAACATTTTTAAATAAAGTCATGAACAATTTTTCGAAAAGGTTTGAGGAGTTCTCGCGTAATTTAATGTGAAATGTAAACAATTATGTGTTTAAACAATTATTTTCCCAAAAAAGCCTCCAGTTTTTTCTTTTCCCAAAAGAACAAAGTTCTTTTATAAAAATGGTGTAGGTCCCACTTTCGGTAAATCCTGTAGTTTCAGAAATTCAAGAAACTAACATTGCAAAAATAAAATATCGATGATAGAGGTTTTTACTCAATGAAATTTGTAGAAACAAATTAATCTTTAAATAAGTCATTACATTTTTAAACGAGTAGTTTTCTTGTAATTATTCTTTGAATTATAAGCTATTCATATTTTTCTCTGAAAAAGGGCTCCAAATTTTTACTTTCATTTTCTTTCCTCGGGTAGAGCAAAGAAAGCAAAAAATGGCGCAGGTTTCATTTCCGTTTAGATCTCGGAATTTTCGGAATTTGTAGAAGTTTATATTATTTTCCTCACCATTGAGTATTACACGTTAACTCACATCAAAAGACGTGTAATGCAATAACACGCGATCTGTTAATGACAAGGTTAATTATAGAATTGATAGGTTCATAGATTTTTTGAGAGTCACCTGGTCTTTTATTTTCTAAATTTTAAAAATGACGTTAAAATGACATCTTAAAACACTAGTTTAAAACTTCGAAAGTTTGGGAGACTGTTTTGGGCTTTCAATCGGCAGTTTAGTTTAGACGTGCCCAAAACAATGGTCCTTGGGCCACGCACCAGGGTCACATGGGTTGTCACCGGGATCATAATGAGATATTAATGACGTTTTATCTTATAAACCTTCTTCAGTATCACCTTTTATTCTCTCACTTCCAGCAAACACGAAGGAACAATTGAATGTAAGATATTTCAATTTTATATCACAAATTGTTGAATGTTGTTTCAGCCATACAGACCGAAATTAATATCAAGATTTTAATCACGTGTCACAAGAAATTGAGTGATGGATTTAACGGCGACTGTGCAAAACATGTATATATGTGTGTTCATTAATGTGTATTAACTATTGTTGAAATATATTCCCCTATCAAATTAACTAAAAACGTTTTTGAGACAGTTTTGGGTATTCAGTCAGCAGTTTACTTTAGGCTTGCCCAAAACAAAGGTTTTAGGAGCATGCAACTGGGCATTCGCGGTCACATGGGTTGCCATTGGGATCAAAGGCAAAACAAGTACAGTTCTGGGAAGACTTGGAGGGAGGTACCACCACAGTTGGTCCGACGTCACGCGCAAATGTTCTGTCTTTCTTAGTAACACAATTCACCAGATACCATGTAACAATTATTAAATATCATACCCATGACACAGTTCATGTTTCTAGTCTACAACGACGATCTGCTTTGACGCCTGTATTCGTTAGAAGGGTTTTTAATACAATCTCTTGCATTATCTATTCAGGAATACATAGGAAGAACAATTACTATTTCAGTGCGACGCGGGAAGGGAGAGAGATGAGGAGAGAAAAAAGTCCTGGCAATGCCCATTGATTCTCTATTCTCCGATGACAGCTCATTGGCCAGGACTGCTTTAGCTTCATCATGTCAAATAATGTAGTTTAATAATATCATTTACAATTGTGAGAAATATACAAATTAATATCAAAGAGCAAATCTATTTATTTTTAAACTTCAAAAATAGTTGAAAACTATCTATGACCTACTTTGGGAAGAAGTGTATTCTGGGTACGTTTTCATAAATTCTGAAATACCTACCACATCCGACATGCAAGTTGAATTCTGAATACAGATGGAAATGAACGTGCAATAAGAAAATAAATAATGTGTAATAAAATATATTTGCAAAGGCAAATCAGCCATAGTTCTGTGATATTCCCCATCGTGCCGTTCGTGAAGGAATCGACATACTGCCGTGAGAACATGGAGAACGATAATTGGATTAATTATACTCCCACTGAACTCTAGAAGACATACAAAGGTAGTGAGCTTACATCAATTGTAGATTGTCGTAGGTTTTGGATGGCATAAAGTCCTATGAATATGTTTCTTTTGATTCCTTATATGCGTTGCATTACTTTGCTGTACCTACAGGCAGTAGTGTTGAGATTCGATAAGAGCAATTACATTCTACTACTAAAGAGAACCTACTACATTCAATGTTTCTCCATGACGCACGCATGCTTGTGTAACTGTAATTTACATTCACCTAGTTTTCCGTGACATGCTATTTTGTGCAAAGTCTGGAAGCTAATGAAAACACATGTTGGATAATTATTCACGTCATTCATACAAGCTATTTTTAACAGACATATTTCCTCGTCTCCGGAGAGGCTCCTGCAATGATGCAATTGAATCATATTCAAATCATCATTCACACAAAACTAGTTGTGCTACAATAGCATTTACCGTATAACATTATTTCTAAATCTGCAATTTTTGAAAATACAGAAAATGGGACCTGCGGCATTTTTATTTTACGTCAAAACAGTTGTGTGTGACGTGCTGTGGGGAGAAGTGAGTTCTGTGCCCAATTTTATAATTCTGTGACCCCCACCCTAAGCCATATACTACTTGAGTTTTGAATACAAAAAGAAATGAGCGTTTTTTGCATGGATCCTTAACAAAAAATATTCGCTCCGATGTAATAAAATCTATTTTCAAGGGTAAATCAGGTATAAATCTGAGCTCTTATCCCTCATCATGTCCTTCGACAAGGAATAACACTTCCTGCCGCGACATGGACAATGGTAATTTGAATAACTATATTTCCCACTGAATTCTAGAAGACGTGCACAGATAATGAAGTTACATTTATGGCCCGAAACAAAACAAGGGGTCGTCTCAGTATTTGCTCAAAGGGTTAAGGAAACTTGATAAAAAACCTGGTCGAGATGGGGGTCATTGACCCAAAAGTTGCGCTCAGTATAGTCTCTGTATAGAAACAGTTATGCAGCAAAAACGATTTTGCTTGGAATTTAAACCTTTGTATCGAATTTAATCGTTTGTCTACTCCCATTGTATAATGCTGTCATTTGATGGCTGCAACCGGTTGCATAATGATGCATTGCTCATTACGATACAGATTTCATTATGATATGATTCTTGATCAATCACAGAGAAGCTTACAAGCCAAGTATTGACACTTCATTGATCATTGAGAATCGTTCTAGTAAATGTTTCGTTCGATTGTGTACAATAAAATTGCATTTGATATTATATTATACTTGTCAGTTTTAATTTCTTTTATTAGTAGTAATTTTTGTGTAATATTATTTAAAATAAATTGGATCGTAATTTCACTTTGATCCTATTTGACTATCTCAGTACTCCCTCGCAGGCGGACTAGTAACCACAACCATCTGCGGCAGTATGCGAGGATAGTTGTCCGCTAGGTGGTCAAAGTAAAAGATTAACTTATAAAAGTCGTAGAAAAGGTACCGTACGAAACTCGATGTAATGGGTACTAATACACTCGCTCGTTCCTCGCTCGTATCGTAAACTTCACACGAGTGTTACATAATATCGACATTTCTTAATGTACTACGAGTATTAATGTCATCGAGAAAAATGTTATAAAATAATGCACATGTATGGAATGTGAATTTTTTGTACTGAGCTGTTGATACTGCCACCTGATGAGTATGATTACTGCGTTGAATGTTATAGACATTTGCTAAAAATATATTCCCGCCCATAAGCAAGTAATTTTTGACAAACACCACTGATTCGTAAATCAACAGAGAAGGTAAAATTCCTAGATTAATAAAGAGAGGCTTACAAGAATCACGTGGGTGGGATTTGGTTATTATTCGTACAATTCTTTTTTGTAATCTAAAAGTCTGGAAGCTATAAGATGTATTTCCCCAGAATATTATGCCATATCTCAGGCGGGAATGAACATTCGCGAAATATACACAACGAACAGTATGAAGGCTGACTGAATTTGAAAGAATTCTGAACGCGTAGCATAATGAACGTAATTTTGTGTTCAATTCATTTAAATGGACGTTTCATTTGAGGTTTGACTGACTTGAGTAACATAAACATTTTGTTACCTTAACATCAGTCAATGGTACACCGTTCATTTTCAATGGAGTGCAGAATTGTTTGTTTGAAATGGAAAACTATACTGAAACTGTTTTCTTTTCGTTTTCTGTTAATTTGTTATTACGGAACTAATTGGAAACATCTGATATTATACTATTTACGGTTTCTTTATTGCAAAGAATATTCGTATCATTCTCAAAGAGATCTGTTCTTCCGTTTCGAATCGTCGAGGGCATATCGTTTACGTATATTAGGAAGAGAATAGAGCCTGAAATCGTTCCCTGCTGGACTCCACGTGCAATTGGCGAAGTGTCGGAAAGGTGTGTACATAAGGTTCCATCATTCCAGTAATGTATTTCTACTCTCTGAGATTGTTGTTTAAAGTACGAACATATCGAGTCTAGAGCATTACCACGGATTCCATATGAAGGTAATGTTAAAAGTGAAATGTTACGATGAATGGCGTCGAAAGCTTTTGAAAGATCGAAAAATAATCCAATAGGTGCTTCGTTTTGATCGAAAGATGAGGCGACATCTTTAAGAACAGAAAATATGGCTGTTTTCGTAGATTTTGATTTTCGAAAACCATATTGGCAATCTGAAAGCGCATCGTGTTTACTGAGAAAGGTTTCCATTCTTACGTAAAAATATCTAATATTTTTGAAAAAACTGACAAAAGAGAAATTGACCGATAATTTTGAATTTCAGTTTTGTTGCCTTTCGCATTCTTTTTAGCCTTCCTTGTTCTGTACGTGCAAAAAATTTAAAGAAAAAATTCTAACGGATATTGAGAATTTTTTTAATAAATTGCAATACTTTTTAAGCATACAATCCGCATAACGACTCGTGATTTAAAAAAATTGTACACGACCTTTTTTAAAGAGATGATATTTTTTGAAACGGATTTTGTTTAAGGCAAACATCTCTATTTTCAATTATATAGTTTTAAAATTTCACAATTTCCGAAATTACAGAGTTTGCCGGAAACAAGACTAGCACCACTTTTTATACCGTTCTTTAATATATACGATGAGAAAATTTGAAGAAAAAATATGGAGACATTCTTGAGAAAAAAATGTTTTAAAAAATTCAAAAATTGCCTTCACATGAAACAATATTATACAAAAACTACTCATATTCTCGAAAAAATAGTACGTGACCTTATTTCAAAAACTGTCTTTAGAGAACAGATTTCAGCAAGGAAAAAAACCCTGTATCTTCAATATTTTAGTTGTACGAACTTGCCGAAAAATCGAACTATTGCAATTTTCGAAAAATAAGTGATTTCAACGAACTCAATCCTGCACTTTCTTTTAAGCGTCATTTATACTATCCGAGAACGATGTTTAGTTTAAAAAAAGTGGAGCCATTTTTGAGAAAATTTTCAAAATGTTTTTGAGGCTTCATGTAAAGTACCCTCAGAAATCAAAATATTTATTTCCAATTTTCAAAACGTCGAGTTCATTCATCTCGAACGGGAAATATCAATTTTGGAGAAAAACGGCTGAACAGTGTAGCCGCTAGCGTTTACCACAGACGGACGGACGGACAGATAGGCAGATGTATTGCCGTCAATTAATTTTTCGGTATCAAAGACCTACAAAACATGAAATCTGACAACACAATGTATTAGAATAAGTAATTTACTATATACATGAAGATTTTTCCAGTTTTCCGTTGCCAGGGTCCGTCAATAAGAGATTTTCTGCCGTAAATTGGCCGTTTTCTGGCACACTTTTACAATTTTTTCTCTTTTTACGAAGTAAGGGCGAGAAAGTAAAATTCATACACCATTCATCAAATAACGAACGTCAACCATTGCAAAAATACTTTACTATTAAATTGCACATGTTGCTTTCGTATGTTTATGTTATATAAGTATGTGTAAGATATGGACGTAACGACAAATTTTCTCCACAGTTGATGCGAGGCTGATCCAATTGTGGGGATTCGAAAGGTTATATGTTCAAATTAGGCTAAGAATTTATAAAGAATCCAATGGAGTCACCTTTTAGGCAATAATCTGGTGGCTGGGAACGTGTCAGTGCACGTAAAACTCATTTTGATAATGTGAGGAATTTCTCGTTATCGAATATATTGCAATGTGTCGTAAAATCTGGGAGCAATAGTGAAGATAAAATTCCGCAGAAACTCTTTCCCGTTTTATTCTTATAGTAGCTACGTCAAGTGTACATAATGAGTTCAACGTGAAAATTCATGTCCGGACGCTTTCACGCGCAACACTTACCGCGCTCAATTTGCGCAGTAAGGAAGTGACACCGATGACATAAGGCAAAAGAGATTTTATTGGCTTTATTTATCCCCTCGTTATGTTTGCGCACTCAGAGCAGATACTCTCTATAGAATATGACTATCATATACCTAAATTAAGGTTCCATGGACAATAATGACTCAGAGGCAGTATTTTCTCTTCAGCATCGGTGACCGAAGGGTTCTAGTGATCCAGTTCCGACAATTTCGGGAACGCGGAATTTCGACTCTAGCTACATAGCTTCCCGCAGGCAGAACGACGATTGTAAAAGCCTGAAACTCTAGAGGAGAAAAGAGACGTACCCTGAGTTTCTCGGCGTCAATCACGTCTAGGGTTGCCACCTATGTTCATATGAAAGGGTAGATACTCGATAAGCAAACAAAAATCAACATTTAATTTTACTTCTTAATAAATTTTGTACTTTTTTCGCTTCTGGCAGTTTGGAGTAAAAGCTTTAGTGTCTTTTATAAAGTCGTAAAAGGCTGAACAACCCATGTCAAAATTGGCATAAGATAATAGTTCTTGCCAAATAAGACTAACATCAGCTCTGTTTCTTTCTTCTCTCCATTTGGGATTCATAAGTGAAAAGATTCGCTCACAAAATGCAGATGAAGATGGCATACTTTAAATAGTTGAAAGAATATTTTTGCGTTTCTTGTATTTAATAATTACCCTCTTTTTATTTTATTCGCTAGACAGATACACTATGATGCATGCGTCTGTAAGCGTTCGGAAAAATTATATTAATTTTTCCATTCTAAATTAAACAATAAATGATTCAACGTAGCAGGTATTAGACACGTAAAATAAATTTTGAAAAAAAATTGAAATATTTCCTAAAAGGAGGACACTTAAAATACAAAGGATGGACGAGGACTATTGACGTCAATGGAGGACTGTTCTCCAAATGAAGGACGGTTGGCAACTCTACTCACGTCCGTCGTTTGAGCCAATGTGGGCGCAGTGAGCAGCCGATGCTAACTAAGCTTCGGGTTGCTCGGGCTCATGCCGGGATGATATCGAACTATAGAGCAAGGTCGAATTCAAAAATTATCTGGAGGATACTCCTAGCGACCGGCTGCTCTCATCGGCAGTTTTTCGTGGATTTTTCGTTTAACACCAGGCGAATACTGAACAAATGTCCTAACGAGCCATGTATCACGTGCAACCTTTCCTCTCTCACCTCTTCTACATACATTTACACGAACACGCACTACACAACAATGTCGGGAGTCATGTTGGGAGCGCATAGATTGCCCCGACTGAAGCGGTACCGCACTGGAGGAAATATCTGGTGGGGATATCCTCCGGGTATAGCCATAGTGGGGGCACCAATATAAATCGGCTCTGGATCTCAGGTTTTAGCAGGGAAGGAACACCGCCACCACGCGAGATATAACATGCACAGCACTAATGGTACTATTAGCAATAGTAGGTGGCCCTCCGAAAACACTAGATAGTCAATCAATTAAACTAATAAGCTTTTTTCTGGTTTGCAAAACTGCAAGATGAAGAGGATTTACGCTAAGAATTTTGAAAAAATCAAATGGACTAGGGTGTTTCGAAGAACGTTTTATAGAAAACAACTTCGGCATAGTTTTCTCCCGGAAATGCATTATGTTAAGGCCTTAACAATTTCAAATTTTCCGCAGAAATGGCCCCAAATTATTGAATTTTTTTCTGGGTAAAGCAAAGGACACTCATAAAACGGCACAGGTTCCCTTTTCGGCAAACTCTATTTTCGAAATTCCAAAAATTAAATTTTAAAACTACAATATTGATTATAGGGATTTTTTCTTGAAAAAATCTGCTCTTGGAAATTAGATATTGCAATAATGTCAAAGAAAACATCTGAATTTTTGAAAACAGCATATAGGAATGTTCAACTTTATTTTACTTTCTTGTTAAGGACTAGAGAGAGAATGTTATGTAATTCTGCACAAAAACGGCGAATTTTCGGCAGAAAAACTCAAATTACAGGAGCCTAGTAACGTAAAAGTGGATAGATTCAATGCTACGTTTAGAAAAAAGATATCTACCATGTGGTGTAGCCAGAATCCATGTTTTGTGGGCCTCTGATACCGAAAAATGGAATAACGGCAAAACGTCTGTCCGCGTGTTTGTTAACGCTAGCAACTAAACCATTAGTCCGATTTTCTCCAAAATTGATATTCCCTTATCAATCTGACGCTGCGGATCCTCCCATTTTTAAACTGATATTTTAATTTTGGGGATACTTTGCATGAAACCCCTGGGACATTTTCCAAATGTTCAAAAAAATGACTCCATCATTTTTGATTAAATTTTGTGGTTGGATAATGTGAAGGACATTTAAGAGAATTGTACTGGTCTGATGTTCTTTGAAAACCCTTATTTCGTTGGAAATTGCAAAAGGTCAAATTTTTTTCAAAGTCTCCCTACCTTTAAAATATCAAAGAGAGAGATTGTTTTGCCTTTGTGAAATCTGTTCCTTAAAGACAGGTTTTGAAATAAGGTTATGTACAATTTTTCGAAAATTTGAGTACTTATTGCGTAAATTTGCGTGAAAATACGGGCGAGAAATTACGTGCCGGTTTAGGACCACTTGTTCAAAGCGTCGTGATGTTTATGTTTTGCTGCAGAGCTGGTGGTGTAAAGGTAACAGTGTAAAGGCGAATGGCGTAATAAAAATTAGAACATGAGTTCAAATTCTCGCTTGGAAATTCGTTTTGGCTGGTTAGAAATACTATTGCAGTTCCATGTAATATTATAATACTGCGAAGCCGTTAAACTTAATGCGAGAATTTATATGCTGCTGTAGCATCATATAACATTTTTAAGTTAATTTTTATCTTTTATTAAATTATGTGAAGCTGAAAATGAAGAAAAATGTCTGTACATTTGCAATTTAAGATTAGGTCATAGTCTACGTGAAAAATTGAGGAAATTGCTAGATTGCGTTTTTAAATATTTGAATTTTGATAAACATTGTTCGATAAAATGCTACATTTGTAAGCAGATGAAATTATTAAGAAATGCATATAATTCATTTCATGAAATAGTAGTGGTTAAAAAGAATGTCTCTGCCTACCGGTATACGGAAAGTAGTGTGAGTAATAAAATGTACGAGAAAACCTGAAAGAACACAAAGGATGAGAAGAGATGAATAATTGAATAGCGCATAATTCAGAGACAGAAATTAAAGAAGTGACAGTCGAAGCAAACCCAACAGCCGTATACTATCGGTGAGTAAAGATCGTATGTTTCTGTCACTCACGCACAGTCGCCGGAAGGTCGGAATCGCCTTGGAGTCGCTGGCGCTCATCCTCTTGGTTTGATTCGTAACCTGGTACTTCATCGGAGAAGCTGTCACGTTTGCCCATCCTCAATTTTAGAAAGAGCTGAAAGAAACGCGGCTCGTTTTTCAGTCCGCGGCCAGATAGTACGAGGAGCGTCTTCGGCAACGGCAAGAGCAAAACTGGATGTGCAAACAAGTGTAATGGAGGGTTGGCATCATATGTAGATGAACGAACAAGAGCAGATAAGGAATGACAACAACGATTCGCCAGCCGCATCTAGGAGATAAGATAGTTTGTAGTGGTCCCACGCGCTTCTGGAGTACTCCAAATGCGGTGGGCTTACACTTCCAAAATTCATAAAATATCGAATGAAAACACAACTTTCCGGACAATTTAGGACGAATTTTACGTTTTAATTTATTTTATTTCCAGGCTTCCAATTTTATTTTGTTTATACGAATATATGCACGCCATTTAGCATTCCTCTCCTATATATTTTTTCACATAGTTTTGTATTTATTGAATAGCTTAAATGCCTGATTTTTCGCCATTTACACATCTCCGATATTTTAATTTTGTTTTTGACCAGGGATTTTTGATTTCGTTGCTGACACCCTCCTCTTTTTTTTACCAATTCCGCTTTTCATTATTGACTTGGACGAAACGTCTGCTAGATTAGAGTGCTTACAGATTAGTGAGCTAATTTTGTTTCTGCGCTATTTTGACAACTTGGATGCATCTTCACTTGTCACATAAATTTTTTAGTTTCTGTCGTATTAATAAACGAATAAATATATGAAACAACTTTCGGGGAACTAATAAGTACTCAAAAAGGGGAAATTGAATCATCTTAGGGATTGCGCAACAAATACATTCACAAAACCCAGCATTTCGTTACTCTTGCACTTTGTAAAAGTTCATAACAATACCATTCTATCCCCCTCAGTGTCCGTTGCTAAGTTGCTCTGTAAAACGGATTTTTTGAAATGTTTCGTGCCTATTATACCAAAATTTCTTCAGTTACTCGCCTGCCCCTATGGTAAAATTTCGTAACAAGTCTGTTCTTGTTTGTGTGTACGTCTTTCTTGAACTCCCTTACTCAGATTTAGATGAATACTTGTTGCAGATCACGAAAAAAAGAAGCAACGAACTGACGTCAAAGATGAGAGCTATCTTGGGAAAAAGAAGAGAATGTGGGGAGACGGCATATAGGAAGAAACTAAAGAAGTGACAGTGGAGGGAAAAAATCTAAAATACATGTACTTGGACGTCGTTACAAGCCCTTGCGCCGTCGAGGCGGTTCCTGATACATTGAAATTTATGACGGAACCATTTAAAAAGGGAAACTCGTGTAAGGCATACGTTGAAGAGATTTTATACATGTATACTACCTGTATTTGCCGATATTTTTGCTCAGAGCAGCAAAAGATAAAAAAACTGTAAGTAATTTTACTATGACCGAGAAAAGTTTAAAATTTCAGAATTGTCTTTTTGAGAGATCATACCGCGAAAAAACCACGCGTCAACAAACTGAAAACTAACATTCGTTGTTCAGACGTTTCTAGAAATCTTATTCAAACCTTCCCCTTCGTGAAAGTAAAGTGGTGCGAACTAAGATCTTCTGTTTTAATAATAATAATAATAATAATAATAATAATAAGAATAATACAATAATAATAATAATAATAATAATAATAATGTTATCTCATCTTGTACAAAAAGTACATTTTTATTCTTTGAATGTTAATAACCATTATAACCCAGTTGCGATGGTTAGCAACACTGTTCATTTGTCGTCTGGTTTACTTCTTCATATTTCTTTGCGGCGAGTGGGCTGTTTCTTCTTTTTTTCGATGTCCAGATATCTCCACGCCACTCACGCCGTCCCCGCCCTCGAAGCGGGCCGGCGCGGCGCGGCGTGGCACGCGGCGCTCCCTTACCGCCCAGCAGCCCCTTCATTCCTCCCGCGTTTTCCCGCGCCCGACCCGCCGCCGCACCGCGCCCGGGCACGCGCGGAGGCCTGACGTCACTTCCTTGTTGCGGCGATGCAGGCGGCGCGCGCAAACCCCGGCGGCGGCAGAGGCGGAGGCGGGCGTCCCGGCGCGCCTCGTTGACGCTGATGCAGCGCCCAATTACGGATGCGGCACCAAAGCGGGGCGCCAGGCGCGGCTGCAAAGGCGCCCCCGGTGTCGGTGGATGGTGGGTTTGGCGAGGGCGGGGTCTCACAATCAGCTCCGGTCGAGGCATTGGCACGGTTCACCCGGGCTCGCAGGAAGCGGATACCAGGTTCAGCGGAGACAACATTTCGGACAGGTAGTTAGGTCGAACTGTCTGGAGAAGGATTCTCGTGGTCGGCTGCTCTGTTTTTCGTAGTTTCTCCGGTCAATAACGGGCGAATGCCTGAGCAGAATCGTAGCCGCGGGCCCCAGACCGCGCGATCTTCTTGTCTCCTCCGCAGCTGTGTCCCCCCGCCTCCCGTTACGCATACACATCTTCTCTTACACTGACACAGTCGGGGACTTAGGAGTTTGTCGCGTTGAGGCGGTGCCCCGTTGGGTGAGATCTAAGAGAGGGGTAACCCCGCGAGCTGATGGGTCGGCGCCGGATACCAGGCTCCCAGCGGGAGAGGAACACCACCATCTCCCAGCTAAAACGTACACTACACTCACGGGACCAACGGCCAAAGTAGACGCGTCGAAAACACTAAATACTTACTCACGAGAACCGTACATCTAACCGAAACCCTGAGCAAATTTTCAAAATCATTCAACACGCTAGTAATATATCTATGAGCTTGGGTGGCCCTGGGGCGATGGGCGATGGCGGAGGATGGCAGCGGTGGTACGTGGCAGCGGCGAGGAAACTAGGGGGAATCTAGGTTAAAGCGCAGTGACGACGAGGCAATGTGGAGGACGTAGTGTCAGAGGTGCCTAAATAGCAATTTACTTCCTGACATTTTCATGGTGATTCATTAGTTCCTGTAAACGAGTGGGATGTTGTGCAGATGCTCATTTTATCAAGGATATTCCAGGATAAAGTATTACTACCCTAATAATTAGCAATTTAGGGTAACCTTGTAAGAATTAAGGAAAAATAAGATAATGCATCGAAATAGTAAACTGTCGTGCGTTAAATTTGTGATCCGTTTTAATTGTCAGGAGGAGAGCAATCTGGTCAATTTCATTTGCCAAATTTATCTCTTCCATCTTCATTTTCGTGTCTCACTTTAAACCCATACAAAATGTGACTAGTTATCCTAAACTTTAATCATAAATGCTCTCTAATGTACAAAAATACTAAGCATATTTAAAATTTATAAAATAGTCCTATAATCTTAGGATTATGACCCTATTTCTTATGTTTGTGGTCTTTGCTAACAACTAATCATGAAATTATGCATATTGATTTTTTAAATGTATAAATAAATAATATGAAGTAAAGCTTATTAATTTCATTTCGCATTTATTACGAATATATTAATCAAAAGCCAAATATGTATTATAAAACTCTTTGAAAGCAAAATTAATAAAAATACTTCTACTAGCAGGGGCAAAGAACATGTTATCATATTGCTGCTGAGAAGTAAGCAATTTATACTGTTTTAGAAAATGGAAAGTAGAAACTTCCTTCAAATTAGTAACAAATTAATACTAATACTTTGGCAATATTTTTTTCTTTAGGAATTAACAAATAGAATCTGCGAAAATTGTATCTACAAATTTTTCCACCCTGTATGTGAACGTATGTGACCATACTCACTGAAAGATTCAGATTACGCTATTGATGCACATGGTGATTTCATTGTCAACATCATTGGGAGTTGTCTGAGTCACTGATTTGATTGGGGATGTCTATAAAAGAGAGTTGTCACAGTAGCGTTTAAAGCTATTAAATCTAATCTTGTAATAATTGAGAGAATTGTATCAGGCGACTAAGTGACAAACGTAGGAGTGACTAAGTGTTTAACTCTTTTCCTTGTAATCAAAAGAGATTCTGGAAAGTGATTTCCTCTTAAACATCCACACAGGACACTGCTTCATTTACTAATCCCTAGAATACTAATGCTTATTTAAATACTTTAAATATACTGACTTTACTTAACTCACGTACACGCAATAAAATTGACCAACCCCTATGAAGTGTCCTAAACGCTACCCCTGTCCTAATTCCTTCCCTATATTGGCCGCTGGGTAGTGACGCAGGAGCGCGTAGTAGGAGGCGCGTACCCAGAGATGCTATTCTTGGGTTTTTGTAACGTGGCGGCGGAGGGTAGTATCTCCAAGATGGAATTCGGCACGACTTTTTTAGTCATTCGCAGTCCTGCCGCTAGAGTCGCTTGACCTGCAGCATTGCTTGATGAGGTCGCGATCATGCGACATCTCGCGGCAGGACCAAGAAAGACGCAAAAAGTCGAGCCGAGATTGCCGAGATTGGAGGAACTCAGATCTATTGAACTTAACGAGCCAAGCACGTTACGTTCTAAGAGTATCACCATTGGAAGAGCTGCAGTGACCATAAATAAAAATTTTAGTAAATAGACTTAAAATACTAGTAGTTTCTCGCATTAGTCTAAATGTAGTTTCCGAAAATTCAGTGTTGAACAAAAATGAGACCTGCAACTTTTTTAACCGTCCATTACTCCATACGAGGAAGAACAAAATTTGAACCCTTTTACAAAAAATAATTGTTAAAAAATTATCTACATTTCATGCAAAATATGCAAAAACTACTCATATTTTTAAAAATGGAACGTAACCTCATTTTAAGAACTGTCCATAAACGACAGATTTCATTCATTAAAAATCTGTCTTCAGTATTGTACCGCCAAAAAACTTTCGAACTTTTGCAACTTTCGCAAATTTAGAGTTCGTCTAAAATCAGACCTGCGACATTCTTGAAGCGTCCTTTTCGCTATCCGACAACAAAGTTTGATCTAAAAAATTGAACCCATTTTTGAGAAAATTTTGAAAATGTTTAAAGCTTAATTTACATAACCCCCCAAAATCAAAATATCCGTTTCAGACTCTCAGGACCTCGAAGTCGTTCAGATCAATGAGAAAATATCAATTTGGGAGAAAATCGTTAAACGGTTTAGGTGGTAGCGTAGGCCACAGACGGACAGACGGGAAGACGTTTGCCGTCATCAATTCTTCGATATTAAGGACCTACAATACATGTATTATGACTAGGGAACGGAATTTATTGTAAAAAAAGCAAAATAGGTACAATTATATGTATTTATTTTTTGTAAAATATGTAAGAAAATATAGGGAAAATATAAAATAAAAATTCATTATAACGTTTAAAATTCCATTCTTTAAGCATTTTCCAAGCATAGTACGTTGCCGATCACATCTTACCATGGATTCAGAGAGGCTGAAAGAAAGTTCTACATCTTCAGAAGAAATTATTCGCTATTTTCTCCGAAATATATAATACTTTCGTAGTATAGACAATGTTGTTTACGAGGAGCCGGCGCTCAAGTGAATAGTACCGTTTAGACTGTGATAAAAACAGGTGGGTAAAGGGATCATACCCCCCTCCCCAACTCCAGAAAAACGATAACACAAAGATCTGAAAAATATTTGTTTTATTGAGTAACGCATGGGGTCTATGAAACATGAGTAAGCACGTGGTTGAAGTTCCTTGTGTTTCACACACATCCGCTCATCCTTGATCCCGAGTACGCGGTTTCCGAGAAGCAGAAGGGGGAGGGGTATGTCTGACAATTAATAGCGAAGGTCCGGAGTTAATACAAGCGCATTGCGTGGCTTTACACGTATTTCAGTAACAAAGTTAATTTTCAAGTAACACACATTTCGAATTCGCAAGTTAAATGTTCATTTTCGACTTATAAATATATTAAAATGTAACGAAATATGTAGCAATAGATAAAATATGTAAAAATATGTAATCAAAAATTGCTATCAAACAATCAACATCAAAAATTGCTAAAATATGTAGTATAAAAATAGTTTCAATTCGTTCAGAATGTCGTGTTAAGTTTAAAAAATATTAGTGAATGCAGGTTTCTTGTTCCTGTACATATATGGATTTACAAGAAAATCCGTTCCCTAATTATGACTATACACCTTGTTAGAGGAAGTTATTTGCTACATAAAGGAATAGAATTTATCCACTCTTTCGTTACTAGGGACCGACAATTCGAGTTTTTCTGTCGAAAAATCACCAATTTTCGCCGCAGTATTACAAAATTTCTTTTTACTACGGAGATTTAGGAACGCGAGGAAATAAAAGAAATACTAACATAATTTTATCAAAAAGTCTCCAAATTTTTACTTCCACGCTATTGTTCTTACACAATAAAAAGAAAAATTGTAATGCTGCGGCAAAAATCTGGATATCTTCGAAGGGAAAACGGGCAATATGGGGCCCTGGTATCGGATAAGTGGACAAATTTTGTTACTGATATCCGAATCCAAATCAGAATTTCGCCACCACCCTCCAGTTTTTTAAAATCGCTAAAACCATCGTGAAGTTGTAAATTGTATATTTCACAGTGTTGTTTCACGATTTTAAAAAACAGGAAACTTCAGTAGAGTATGCTACAAGACACCAAAATCTAGTATTTGCATGTGTTTTTCGCGTTAAAAAACTGGAGGCTGGCGGCGCAATTCAGGTTTCAGATTCGGTTTCAGCGCATCGACATGCATAGCGAAACATATTTCAAGTCTGGATCTGAAAACAACACCCGAAATAAAAAAAAAATACAATGTCGCAGTGTTTTTTTCGCGATTAAAAAAACTGGAGGGTGATGGCTCAATTTTCGCTTCAAATTCAGATTCAGCGCGTCGACATACATAGAGAAACATGTTTCAAGTCTTTGGGTCTGACAACTTGTTTTTTGAGTGCCTGTGTTATCACTGGTATGTCCCAATCTGAATAAAATCGCGGTCTTATTTTAAAACCACGTGGACGAGCGTTAGCATCTGGCTCTCTTGAAATATGGTGAATTTGGTGAATGCTGGAGCAACGCTCAAGATGCTGATGAGAACGGCGAACGCTACCCGAATCGTCAAGACATCGCTTCTGAACCTCAACGTACGATTGTGAGCAATATTGGGCGTGCTGATTTGCCAAATTTCCAACCAGTTCGTCGTTACCACGATTGGTTTTTAGATGTTTTCTTTCAATTAATTAATTGATTGATTGATGTTTCCGGGCAACTCAACTGCTATGAACATTAGTCCTGTTAGTGTAGTGAATGATTCATCCTGGGCGTTGGCGGTGATTGCATCCCTGCAGGATGGTAAGATCCGTCTCCGACTTACACTTTTTCTGCGTGCGGGGGTAATCCCCTTCCAGATATATCCACACACTTCCCCCGCTCCCGACTGGTACTCCCACAAGTGTAAGAGCTGGGACAGGCTCTAAGCTAGCGACTGGTCTCCCGACATGTGTAGTAGTGCAGCGTATGTAAGGTAAGAAGAGGAGAGTGGACAGGTACGCAAGGTAGGAGAAATCGAGCGTACTTTTTTAGGTTACTGCTCCGGCATTCACCTGGTATCGCCAGGAGAGAGAATCGGGAGACCAGTGACATCAACTGATGTCACTGCAGCGCCTCTGACCGGGAGGTCCTAGGTTCGAGTCCTGACGGCGACAGGATTTTCGACACTAGGTCGAATTCAGTCGCTGTCTGGAGGAGAATTCTAGCGGCCGGCTGCTCTGATCGGTAGTTTTCCGTGCTTTCTCCGATCAACACCCGGCGAATGCCGGAGCAGTGCCTTAACAAACGGACCATGGACAGCTCGCGATCTTTCCTTCCTCTTCCTTGTCCTATCCTCTCCCCTTACACACACACACACACACACAATAACATGCACTACACTACCACTTATTCCGGGAGACAGGTCGAGAACTTAGAGCTTGTCCTGCCTGGGGCGGTACCCCGCTGGTGGGAGAGTCCTGGTTAGGGAGAAACCCAGCTAGCCGACGGTAGGTCGGCGCCGAATGTCGCCATCCAGCGGTAGAAGATCACCACCATCTCCAGAGGGGAAAACATGCACTACATTTTCCGTGCGAACATTCGAACCACAATTATTTTCTGTCGTATGTTTGTTTTAATGTAGTTATTGTGGTTTTCGCCGTCGTTCCTGTCGTTATTGCTGCTTGTGAACTGGGACCGACCGATCGTCCGTAACAAAGTAAGGATATCTTCCGATTTTCAGCATGATTTTTTTGTGCGATTTTTATCCTTACTTTGGTGAAGATTGGGAGTGTTCCCTATTTATTTCCTCGGTATTAAACGAGGAGTTCAGTGTAAATTTAATAAAATTCTTTTCGATTTACGACCTTTTGAAGAAAAATAAAGAAAATAAAGAGACCTAGAAGGTAATTTCCAAGTTCTCAAAATTTTATTCAAAATATAAAATCTGAGAAAAATGCATTAAACAAAAATTCAAGTGTGCTTTTTACAGTAAACGTAGGAGGTGATGATTCGAAGGCAGATCCTTTTTGCTTTTTCGGTGTATTATTAGCACGTGACGATTTATTGGAGAAGACAGGCTTCAAAACACGACGAATCTCTTCTTTTTGATATTTTTGTTTCAAAATAAAAAAACGCATAATAGAAAGATCCAAGAAATACGAAGCTTTTGGAACATAGATAAAAAAACATTTTTCTGTTTGCACTAGTAGGAGCACTAGAATAGCAGAACATTAGAACATGTGTTTAAATTGCATTTAAGGTGCAATATCTATTTGGGAGGAGCACCAATGGCCGCTGCTGAACTTCCCAGATTCAGTACTGAAAAGAAGCTGGTAGCTGTTAACTCAATTTTGATAATTTCTCCGTTAACATGTGCTTGCAACGACTGCGACAATAAAGTTCAACTAAAAACTCATTTTTCCATCCCTCTCGCTCTATTGCGTCTAAGAAGTCTCTTACTCTTCTCCCCCGACATGAGTCACGCCCCTCCCCTTTCCCAGGGTCCAGCACAGTGGTCGCCCCATCCCGCCACGGCCGGAACTCGCCCCGGGCGCGGCTTTGCAGGGCGGTCGCTGCAGGGCGGCAGAGGGGGCGGGGCGGGCGAGCGGGTCGTCGCTCGCCTTCGAAGAACTGGCTAATTGCGTGACGCGAGCGACGCCGCTCCTCCGGCCGGGCCGCCGTCTCTTCGGCGAAGCGCGCTACTCGAGCCGCGGCTCCTATGTCGCGAGCCGACGCGAGTCGACGCGTCGGCGGGGGCGGGGGCGGTGCCGGGAGGAGCGAGGGGGCGGGAGGTGGCGCGGGGGGACGCGACGCGCGTGGAACCTGTGCGCGCGGCCTCGTTTCACGCAATAAACAGCCATCCTGTCGCCGGCAAACCGGAGACTTCAATAACGCCCTCTCGTTAGCCGATGCTCGCGGAGGGGAGGGCGCGCCATGTGCTCCGCTTGACGCGACGGCGCGGCCGGGCGGGAGGCGGGAGTCGGTTTGGCCCGGTCTCGCCCGGGGGTGAAAGGATATCGTCGTTTGAGCCGCGGAGCTCAAGCTCTTACGTTTCGGGCTTGAGCGCTTGAGGCAATGGAGAATGGAGCGGAAACAATGACGTCAAAACATTTTACGTGTGTTAAAATATGTTGAATGACGGAAATTTTTAAATACAGTATCATCATATCTAGTAAATTCTAGTTGACGTACCATGTGTACTTGTAACTAGGACGACTAGCTATTATCTAGTAGAATTAATGAAAAAATAAGTCTCCATCTGGCCAAAGAATATTTCCAATCTCCTCGACTAGTTTCAGAAGAATCTTTCTCTTGTTTACGCAGTTTTCATAGGGAATTATTTTGCCCTCGTTTCATAATTGACAACAACTTTACGGAGAATTTCTCAAGAAACTCAACTTTTGAAAATATATAGTCAACTTTTTAATTGATTGATGATTCTGGGCACGTCAACTACTAAGGTCATTAGTCCCGTAAGTGGAGTGCACGTTTTTCTTCGGGCGGTGTCGGTGATCTCCCCACTGGATCATGAGAAACAGCGCCGACCTACATGTCGGCTAACGGGGTTTTTCCAAATCAGGTATCTCCCACCAACGGGCCCTAGTCGGCACAAGCTCTAAGCACCGGATCGGTCGGTTCCCTGGCATGTGATGTAGTGTAGTGCATGTACGTGTGGGTAAGTAAGAGATGAGAATAGGACACGGAAAGGGAGCAAAGTTCACGTGGTCCGTGGTCCGTGGCTGGTTGTTAGGATACTGTTCCGATATTAGCTTGGTATTGATCGGAGAAAATTACCGATTAGAGCAACCGACCGCTAGAACTGTCCTCCAGACAGCGACTGAATTCAAGTCAGAGGCACTGCAATGACTTGAGTTCATGCCCTGAACCACTTCTCCAGTATGACTTTTTTAAACTATATGCTATATGTAAACTAGTGGTATTACACCAACACATACATGTGCAACTTTCAAAAATTAATACAGGTCAACGAAAATATGTCTTACGCCATTTCCTCCGTCTGTGGAAAGAAAAGAAAAAAAGAAGTCGTTTTTGAGATAATAATTATTTTACAACTGCCAATATTTCACTATTTATATTTTGCAAAAATTGTATATGATCTAATTTCAAATACGTGTTTGAACAGCAAATTTTATTAAGAAAAAATATCTATCTTCGAAAGATGTTTGAACTTTTGCTATTTTTGAAACTTTAGTGATTTCAATAAAAATGTTACCTGCGTCATTTTTTGTCCGTTTCAAACTCGTTGGCTCTCGAGTTCGCTCAGATCGATCTAGGAATATCAATTTTGGAGAAAATCGTCAGAACGGTTCGCGCACTAGCGTTGGCCACAGACACACGTTTGGCAACATCAATCGATTTTTCGGTATTAAGGACCCACAAATCTGAATTCTAACTACACTGTGTGTTAGAAGTTATTTACTGTATATAGGAACAAGATTAATCCACTTTTCTCTTTCCAGAGTCCGACAATAAGAGTCTTTCTGTCGAACAATCGTGGTTTTCCCCCACGATGACAATATGTTCTCTGCCTCAAGTACGTAGCTAGGCGAGAAGGTGAAAATTACTCCCCCTCCTTTCCTTCCAACATTCAAGATAAATTTCCAATGGAACAAATATTCAAAAGAAATTAAACGGACAATATACTACTTATAACAAATTTAGGGATAATATGTTTTATTGACATTGTCTCATGTCCTGTGTACCCGATACTTTCTCTACAGAGCTTAACTAATAATTTTTAGCTACTATTAAAAAATATATATAATTTTGGTACTTTCATTAAAGTATATGCGTACAAAAATACGTTTGGCGTACTAACGTTTACTTTCTCAATACGGAGTATAGAGAAAGTTATGTAATGATGTGCGAAAAAACGGCGAATTTTCGACAGAAAAACTCTTATTGCAGGGCTCTCGTAATGAAAAAGTGAATAAATCCAGTTGCAAAGTTTAGAAAATATCCTTTGACACGTGGTGTAGCCATATCCATGATTTGTGGGTCATTGATACCTAAAAATCGAATGACGGCAAAACATTTGTCCGTCTGTCTGTGTCCGTCCGTCTGTGAACAACGCTAGGGGCTAAACCGTTCAGCCGATATTCTCCAAAATTAATATTACCCAACTGATCTGGTTGGTGTCGCAGCCCCTTGAATTTGAAACCGATATTTTTTTGGGGGCTGCTTTACTTGAAGCCCTTGGAACATTTTCAAATTTTTCCAAAAATGGGTCCATCGTTTGTGATTAAATTTTGTTGTTAGATAGTGTAAAGGACGTTCGTGAGAATGGTGAAGGTCTCATTTTCATTGAACTCTGATTTTTCGAAAATTGCAAAAACTCAACATTTTTTCGGCGTCTTTCTACAACTGTAATTATGAATTTGAACGTTTTTTCATAATGAAATTTGTTCATTAAAACAGATCTTCAAATAATGTCATGATCAATTTTTCAAAAATATAAAAAAATTTTGCGAAATTTTGCAGGCAATTTTTATTTTCTTTAAACTATTTTTTCTTAAAAGCGGTATAAATATTTTTGATAAAATTTGGTACTTAGCGTGAAAGAAGCTTATGAGAGTGGTGCATGTCTCATATTCGTTGAAATTCCTGATTTTTCGAAAATTGAAAAATTTTAGATTTTTTCTACAACTACAATAGTGAAGATACAATTTTCTTAATGAAATGTGTTCTTCAAAAACAGATCATCAAATAAGGTCATTTTAAATTTTTCGAAAATATGTGTAGTTTTTGTGTAATTTGGTGTCAAACACCTTCTCCCGCTTCGAATTTTCTGCGCTTCATGAACTTAATTTTATTGATGCTTTGAAGGCAGCTGGATGCTACGTAAGTTAGAATTTGTATATTTCATATTTCTTTGTTCGTTTCTTTCTTTCGAGACTTTCTTTCGAGATTGTACGTTTACAAATTAATCTTTTAGAAATTATTTAAAATCTATTTCATAATCCATATTTTTTTGTCGTTGTTGCGAGGAATGTATTTGCATTCTCAATGTATTGATATATTTTCTTTCAAGCAAACTTCAAACCTTTATTAAAATTAGCCTAATTAGGTTTTCTCTTTTAAAAATACGATTTAAATGTAAAATGAAAGAAAAATTTCTAGGCTTTAGGGAATATAAGATTGGAATACAACAACGGCATTCCGCGCCGCGAGACGGCAGCTGAAGTTCCGTGAATTATACGTCTTATTTTTGGGACAGGATTTTGCTGTATGAAAAGCAGTTATAATTGTCAAATTTGTGTTCACGTTTGTTTGAAAATATTTGGTTTCCGCACCAAATGTTCTACGTTTTTAATGAGGTTTACAAGAAATGATGGGTAAGATGTGTTAATTCGGAGAGAAATTGCAGTATAAATAGTGTAACCATTACTAAGGGCGAGAAAGTATGTGCTGTTTTAGGGCCACTGGTTGCAGTCTGCATCCATGGATATATTAATATGAAAAATTATTATGCAAATGGAAGAGTTACTGGAGTTTCACGACTTTAAATTGTAGACACGTTAGTTACAAAACAAGTTGTTTGTGCGATATTTTTGTGTAGGCAACTGAATATCAAAACGCAATATTTGGTACCATTTGCTTCGTTCTAAATTACAGACATTGAAGATAAGTCATTCTGAATTCTCTTTGTAACTAACATCGTTAAATGAATGAAGCGATATAATAATTTGTGAAAGACGCTCCTACTCTCTCATTCGATGGAGTTTTGGCGACACTTCAAATTCCACGTTGATTCATTTACCCGGGCCCCCGGTCGCATTCGCGTAAATTCGCCTCGACCACGCAATTGACTCAGGAAACAGTTTTAGACGTGGTAAATCTTCCCCATCTCGGAGTTTTCATAAGCCCCACTAACGTTTGCCATGCGCTCTCGTATGATCACATCGCACACGAATATCGAACATGGGCGATGCGAACACTCATTAAACCGGCGTATTGGGTAGGAGTTTTGCGATAAGCAGCCATCCTGTTTCCGGACTGCGCATTCGCGTGTTCAACCGTTCTCACGCGCACATATCCACACATACGTTTCAGTACGTTTTACTCAGCACGTTTTTACTCTGCAGGCAATGCTATATTTTTTTAAATTCTGTTGCTGTCGTAAAGCGTCCCAAGCCATTTTTAGCGTTTAACGCGAGCAGTATTCAACATTCTACAGCATAAATCAGATATACGTCAAGTCAGTCATTTTCTTTTATCCCTATCGGTATGGAGCTCGGCGCAGTTAGTATTCGGGATTCCCAGACCGTCACCCATCCAGGAACCCGCGTCTCGATCTACTTTACTTCCGTGACTTCACGGACTTGGTTAAGAAGTTCAACCACCGGCTCCGGCATCTAAAACTAATGTTGCAGTAAATAGTTTTTCATCCGCTGGTTATAGCTGGCTGATGTGCAAGAAACGATTTTATCTTCAGTGATACACATGAAAATCGAATATTAAAATAGTCAATGAAATCAAAATAAATTACGATGTGGAATATTTGGTTTTCTATGAAGTTACATTTAAAAAAGACACTCCGACAAATAATAATGGAGTCCCAGGAACAAATAAGGTCTCAACCGTGGAATATTTCATTTTCCCCTCTTCCCTTAAGTTTAACCATCTCACGAAATAAAATGGAAAATGGATGCGAATGGAAAATTGCCGCTTCAATGAAAAAATACGTTACAACACATCAATTCCTAAAAAACGCTTCGTTTAAATACGAAGATATACACGTATTTGAAATTGTCTTTTCAAGCCCATTATGATAAGCTTAAATTTAGCATAGGATTCCGTTTAAAAAACAAAGTTGATCTTATAACTTCGTAGTAAAACATAGTATAAAGACAAAAGTATCCTGTACTGAAGTAGCACCCGTTTAGGCAATCGATTGTCCAAACGACATTTTCGTATCTTACACGGTTGAGAAGATGCATATATATATATATATATATATATATATATATATATATATATATATATATAAGAGCCAATCGTAATGAGTGTAGTATCTTCGAACTGAAGTCAAATTCGGGCGCGTCTTCAGCGGTAAGAAATGTGACTATTTTGAAGTCTAAGTAGATTCCACACTACATTTTAATTTGGCCCATAGTAATTTTAAGGTTTCTTTTTCGAAGAAAATAAATATGTAAATGAAAATACCCCTTTCATAAATTTCATTCTACACTAGCTGATAGTGATTTAAAATAATATGTTCACCTTTCCAAGGAAAGTTGGCTTAATTGGCTTAAAAAACTTTTGGAACTCAGTTCTAACCATGTGAAGGACCATTGTGTCTATCAATATATTATATTAATATATATATATATATATATATATATATATATATATATATATATATATATATATATATATAATATACTATTATGTCTAACAATATCATGTAATGACGAATAGAATCAGAATCCGTCGGTAGATATTTATGGTTAAAGGGACTCGAGAGCGAAGTATTGTTCCCATTAAGAATATAAAAAAAACTAGACTCCATTTCTGTTCATAACGGAAAAATTTTATTATTATTTTTTCTTGATTATGTTTTGATATATTTTGAAAATATCCGTATTTTAAAGTGCATCACGCACTGTCTTTGAACAAACTGCACATAAACAATTTTCAATTGGATATTTATTGATTTCTGGGTATCACCTAGGCAATCAATGATCTTTGTTTTTCTAAGCCAAATGGCATAAAATGTATTATATGATAAAGTGCAGTATTATAGTAAAAAACGTAATGTATATTCTAAGTGAGGCATCTTTCCTATTAAAGTAGTTGTTGCGAGCCCTTAAAATCTAGTTTGATTTGGGTACGCCACGTGTTCATTGTCAAGTCGAAAGAACAAGGTCGCGCGAGAAACAGATAAGAGAACAACAAAACGAGGTCAGAGGTTGCGTACGTATGTGGATGAATGCAGGCGAGTAATTTTCAATTAAATTTCTTTACATTCCGAAATGTCAGTTTCAAATATGTATGATGATATTCACTGGGTAGTTGTAGTATATTTATTCTTTCTTTCCATCTCTCCATGCAGAATGATCCTATTGCAGTTAATAGGATCTTACAGAGCGTCGTCCTTTGAAAGATAAGAAAGCCAGAAAGTTCGAATTGTAGTGAAATACGTGTAAGTTCCCAGTTGAAAAGAGCGGGCGCAAATCTCAAACTCGCATAACAGACAAAGAGGATCGATAAATCAATAACAAAAGGCATTGACCTCAGTGCGTTATTGAAGCACTGTGGTAACCTTGAGTAACAAAGAGGCTTATTGACCAGTCATAAACCTATTACATACGCATGTTTCAGACATAACAAACTTGCCAACCTAGATAGTCTAAACGTTTGTAACGTTGTAGTACTTTGGGGAACCACGTGCTATAAAGGCTATTAAGGCTTGGTACAATTCCTTCGGATAGGAAAACCGTACTATTTACGAGCTTGTTTGCTCTTGTGCTACCAATGTGTTGACGTCACGACCACCATCGTATCAGGAACTGTTGTCAAATATTTGGCATATTTTTTGGCCTTCACCAAGTAGTGGATTTTGTTGAGCACAGTTTTCCGTTGTTAGCTTGAGATCACGTTTCTTATTGATACAAGTATTCTTTAATATAAATCTTGATTATTATTACTACTACAATTACACGGTGTAGTATTTACACTTGCGATGTTAGAAGTAACTTTATCATTGGAAATATTTTTTGTTACGTAAGAATGCGAACGTGTTAAATATTTATATACAGTCAATAAAGTTATATAATTATGAACAATGAAATAAATTTTGTACTCATTTGTGCATTACGAAATATCTGATTCCGATTTCTAGTTACGTATGCTGACGTAGTATGGCTACCACTGAATATTACTACGGTATAATCTATGAAGATAATTTGTAAGAAGTGGAAATTTTCCTCTTAAAACGTTGAAATCTGGGACTTACATGATTTGATGGCATGTGCGAAGAAGATTTTGAATATTTTGGGGGGTTCTTGATGAGTATCACGTTGTAGCTCTAGATTCAAAATATGGAGGCGATTGCGAAGCTGCACCAATAACGCACCCAAGAACTCAGCCAGCTCCAGTGTATCGCCATATTCGAATGATGAATTTTTGAAAATTCTCAGATATTTTGCGTCTTAATTATTCAAAACAGATGTCCTAGAAAGATGATTCTGGATGAAACAACTCTTCAAAATTCCCTCTCTTTTAGCGCTCTTGAATGCAAAATTTTGAACACATTCCCTGAAAATTAGGAAAGCATTAACCGGCATAGGTGGCTCAGGGCATTAAGTGATGTCACTGCAGTGCCTCTGACAGGGAAGCCGTTGGGTTGACGTCTCAATGGTGGCAGGATTTTCGACACTTGCTACCTAGCTATGTCGAATTCAGCAGCTGTCTGAAGGACAATTCTGGGGCCGTCTGCTCTGGTCGGCAGTTTTCCGGGGTTTCTGCGATCCACATCAGGGCAACGCCGGAGCAGTACCCTAAAAAACGGACCACGATCCGCGAGTAATCTTTCCTACTCCTTGTCCTTTCCTCTCACTTACTTACGCACACACATGCACGAAACTATCATACACGTCGGGAGACCATTCGGGTGCTTAGAGGTTGTCCCGGCTGGGGCGGTGCCAAGTTGGTGGGAGATACCTGGTTGAGGAAAATCCACGTAAGCCGACTTACAGAGATTGACGCCGGCTCTCGCCATCCTATTGGGGGAAGGTCACAGCCTTCTTCAATAAAAAACATCCACTACACTTACGGGACCAACTTATCTTAGCCGTTGACGCGCCCCCAATCATGAATCAATTTAATGCTCATTTTCAATAATTAATGAATCTATCGTAACATGTGTCACTTGCAACTAGAGGTGCTATAACTTTCTCGTATTATTTCTAAATTTGCAATTTTCGAAAATTCAGAGAGTTTAATGAAAATGAGGCCTGCACCATCCTTCCTTGTTCTATCCGTGGAAAAAAGTTGAAAAAAAATTGGAATGATTTTGGAGATAATATTTTGTTTAGAAATTGCATAAATTTGAAGCACAAATGACGCGAAAAATCATTTTCTTTAAAAAAAATGCATATTGCCTTTTTAAAGGTCTGATTTGTAGAACCGATTTTCTTTAATGCAAAAATCTCTAACTTCAATTTTGCAGTTTTCAATTGTTAAATTTTTGCAATTTTTCAAAGTGACTTGACTGGAAATGACTTGACTGGAAATCACTCCAACGCCAATTTTTTTTAGACTTTCCATAGATACGAGAAGAAAATTTAAACAAAAAATTTCGAGCCGTTTTTGAGAAAAAATGTTAAAAAAATTAAAAATTGCCCATATTTTACACAAAATTATACAAAAACTTCTAATATTTTCGGAAAATCGTGCACAGCTTTATTTCAAGGTTTATCTTTAAAGGACAGATTTAATTAATAAAAAGTCCCTATCTTTAATATTATAGTTGCAGTTGCCACCGAAAAAAATTGCAATTTTCGAAAAATCAGTTATTTTTACGAAAATGAGACCTGTGCCATTTCCGCTAAAGTGCCCTTTCCGCTATCCGATTACAAGGTTTAATCAAAAAATTTTGATCCATTTTTGACATAATTTGCAATTTTAGTTTTTGTGCCTTTATGTAAAGTAACTTCAAAAATCAAAATAACCGTTTGAAATTCGTAAATCCTCGTCTTCGTTCAGATCTATCGAGGAATATCAATTTTGGAGAAAATCGGCTGAACTGTTTTGGCGCTTGCGTTGACAATGGACAGACTGGCGGACGGTCTGACGGACGGACGGTCAGGAAGGAAACTAGACGGGCGGACTAAGAAGGATATCATAGAAAATAATCTGTTCCCTTTTACATTTTAACAAACATACGTATATAAATTACACAAATTATATATCTTTTGGAAATATGGGCACAAGAATTTGGATTGTGGTTACATTATTTTAACAAACATGTTAATTTTATTGAGTCGTAATAAATCTCACCTAAAAACTTAACGCGTGTACTTTCGTGATAAAAATATGGCAAAGAATGCTTGCGCAATTACCAGTCGTTTCCGGCGCTCCAGTTCTCGTATCTTTTTATACCCGTTTGCATAACGTCTCTCCGAGTTGGAACGCCGATTTTTTCGTTCCGCACCGCGAGGAAATCACCGTGAATTCTGGCGCGGAAACAGAAAATAATTTCGGAGCCCGACTGCCGCCTAATAGCACGGAGATCCGTTTTATTTGCATGCGCGGTAGCTCACCTCTGGAGCTAAGGCGGGGCGACCCGGGCGGGCTCGGATAGGGATGGCGGCCAGCTGGCGCTGATGCCGAGACACGTCGACGCGGGTGCCGGGCCAGTGAGAGGGGGCGGTAGTCCGACCTTGCCGGAGTCGCTGCTCTTGGCGAGGTAGCTGAACCTACGGCTAAGAGCCGCTGTCGCAAGTGGGGGGTGGGAGTTGTGAATGTGGAGTTGCGTGGGCTCGCAGTAGGGGTAGCGCAGGCGTAGTATCTTAAGAAGACGCTAGATGGGCCACGAGCGCCACTGTTCCACTCCCAAAATGAAGAGGTCCTTCGCCGCCATTAGGATGGCAAAAGCGATCAGGCGGTACAGTGCAGTAGAGCGTGAGTGTGGTTTATTAAACGGTTTACGAATACGTATACGGTGTGAGATTAATATTAACTCATTCTGTGAAATTTTGAAGTGGTAAATTCTCTATAGCACGTTGACAAATTAATGAGTGAACGAGTTTTTATGAATAAATAATGTCGTTAAACTTGCAGTCAGTAACTATCTCACAAGCATCCTGTGTGCCTCATTGTCATGGTAATTTATTTACTTATAAACGGGTTTTGCAGTTCATTGGTATTGTTAGACCTTTATTTACAGCTTGGCATAGGCTAATTCCTGTATTTCAGAAACCATTCAGGAATTTATATGAATATGGGCATATTTGCTTTTTTAACTATAATCCTGTGGCTTCAAACAACGTAAGATACCAAAATATGGTATTGGATGCTTCATTATTAAGTTTTTTTTTGCTTTCTTCATATTTTGCGGTGTAAATAGCAAGTCTGTGGGGTTGATTTTGAATTTCTCATCTTTTATTATAAAATCGGAAGCTTGTTTATTTTGCTGTAGATACAGAACTGCCCATGCGATTACAATTTACCCAACTGTACAAATCATGCTCTTGTTCTTTGTTTTATTTACAATAAAAGCAACATTTTGTAAATTAATCCTCCCCCGTCTATATAATAAAGTATGTAATGTAAAATATGAAAAAAGAAGAATATTCCAAAATAGTTCAAGTTTTAATAAATAAAACTTTATGTAGCCGGTCCGGTGGTCGAGATCGCTAAGGCAGTAGTGTCGTAGTGATCTCGGACCGAAGGGTCGCGGGTTCGAGTCCCGCCTCCGGCATGGTTGTATTTGTGTTCGTCCTTTCACCCCTTATCATCAATCACCATATCGTTTCATCCACATAGTTACCATACCGTTAACAGCAATAGTGGTCGCTAATGACCTTAAATGTTGATGCGAACTTAAATAACCAAAAAAAACAAAAAAAACTTTATGTAATTGCAGGAATCGTTTTTAATAGAGTACTTGGTAGTAGAATTAGTAAATATGATGTGTGATGACACGGCAGAAATTATTTTGAAATATTTTAGAAATATTTAACATAAATTGATAGTTGAGGGAGAAGTGCAAACTGAGAAGAATGACAAGTTTTGTGGCAACATACACTATTGAATAAATCTATAGAAGTGATGAAACTGAGATAAAATTAAAATGATATTAAGTTATATTAAGAAGTGAAAATGGAAAACCAGACAATGAAAAATGAAACTAGAAAATGCATGACATGTTATGGGTCAGAAGAGATTCCAGGAAGAAAATTTTGGGAGATCTTGAAATATACTCTAGAAATAAATGTTATTACATTAATACAGTATCTTTTAAAATTCCGTTTCCAAAATAATATTTCGAATAATACTTCTTGTAGTCTAAATAAATCAGAAACGCAAATTTTAAGAATGCATTTCGTATTTTCTCCATAAGTGAAAGGCAATATTTGAATTCCCGCGCTTCCTTGCCATCCTAATGACGTATTTCTCGGGGTTCAATTTGGGAATACGTTTGGAAGCCTGCCGCTACGAGATGGCGGGACCCTGATTACAGCCAGTGAATCAGTTCAATAATTCAGCGATTGAATTAGTGTTTTTTGACATTCTACCAGATTGAAGGTTGAAGATGGAAGGTCGGTGCGTCAGTCTTTGTGAAGAATGCTCATGCCTATACCGTACACGGCAATTATTGTAATTGCTGCTGCGGACAGTGGCGATATTTCGTTAGAAAATCTGGAGCCTTGATATCAGAAACGTGGGTAAATCTCCATCCTGCAAAATCTCCATCCTCCATCCAGGGTAGCAGGGTTGTCCAACAGGCGACCCCTGGGTTGCATGAGGCCCGCTGTGCCATTTATTGTGGCCCGCGAAAGTTATTCGCCAAACTAAAAGCTCTTGCACCAGTGTAGAGCGAGAACACTGTGCGCCAAGCGCACGGGCCCGGCTGGAGTTAACACCACCTTAATGTAAAAATAGGTTAAATTGAGATTTAAGGATTTTTTCTAGTTAATTCCGAAATTCAAAATCATCCCAATGTGTTTCATTGCGTTAAGCATGGTACGACCCTGTACAAATCATGGTTCCATTCCCCCCCCCTGTTTCAGAGCAGCCGACCAAACTCTCGGTATCAACAGTACGGGGAAGTCAGGTGTGAATCGCTCGAGTAATGAAAATATGGCCCGCAACCATACTAAAGGTTTTAGTTGTGGCCCTTGAGGCGTTGTAACTTGGACATCCCTGCTATATAAGTAGTAAATTACTTCCTCTAACACATTGTGAAGTCACAATACACATTTTGAAGGTCCTTGGTACAGAAAAATTGGTTGACAGCGAAATGGCCGTCCCTCCGTCTGCCCGTCTTAGGTCAACGCTAAAGGCTAAACCGTTCAGACGATGTTTTACAAAACTGATATTCCCTGATTGATCTAGTCAAACTCGAGATCCTGGGAAATTGTAATGAATATTTTCTTTTTGGGGGGGGGGGTCATGTGTGCTTAACATTTTTAACATTTTCTCAGATAGAGGTGCTTTTTTCTGAAAGAGCGATAAAAATTGACGCGGGCTCCATTTTCGTTGAAATCTCTTTCTAACATTACCAAAGTTCAAAAGTATTCGGAGCGTCTTCTTACAACCGCAAAATTGTAGAGAGTATTTTTTAATAAATCCTGATCTTCAAAGAGAGTGTAGCGTCGTGTCGCTAAAATCAACGTGGGCACGCAGCGTGGTGCCCACCGGATGCAGAGACAATGGCAGAAGCTATGACGCACGGTTTTTTTCCGACGGGGTGTGCGGGCGTTAGGGCGGAGGCAATGGAGGCGGCGACAGTGTATTGGTTATTTGTGACTACGGTCTAAATTGTAAAACAACCTGCTGTTATTACAACCCTCTCTCGTCTGTGTACTGATTACACCCGTATGACGCCACAAGAGTTCTTTAAATAAGGTCATGTACAAGTTTCACAAATGAGTAATTTTCACGTAATTTTGTGTGAAATATAGTTAATTTTTAACACAATTATTTTCTCAAAAACGACTCCAATTTTTTTCTGTAATTTTTTCCTCGGATAGAGCAAAAGACGCGTAATAAGTGCAAATCAAATGTTCGTAAAACACAACTTGAATAACTTCTGAAAAGATATGGCTGAAAGGAAAGTATCTAGATGGTTTTAAGGGTTGATGACGCGTAGAAATAATTAAGAGGTGATGAAAAAAGCAGAAGAGAAGTAATTTGTTGCAATGATATTTTCAAAATATATATAATAATTTTTTTAGTAAAAATATGGTTGTTATTTGTTTTCTGTTGCTTGCGCGACAGTTTTTCTTTAGTTTTATTTTTTTTTATATCCGGAACATTATTTGCTGTTCGATTTGTTTCCCATTTAAAAGTTCAAATTGATTTGTTTATTGTAAATGCCTTTCAAAATCTCTTGCATCTGTTTTTTGTCCACTGCCATAAATCACCACAGAGACGCAATTCATAATATAATGCTATAATTAAAAATTGCAAATTTACATAAGTCTCATTTTATTTCTAAACTTCCTCATACTTTTTGCAGATCGTTAATATGTTTTGATCGGCATTTGATAGATTGATAATCCACGAACCAATGACAATGAATATTGTAATACTCAGAGATTAATTGATACTATAAATCATGTTTTTCTTGCCAGTTTCGAGGTTCTGAAGTTCGTTTGGCTCGAAGAAGAACATGTCACTGTGATGCTCCTCTAAAACGCGCTAAACCAGTGAACTCGCTTTCGTCCTTTAAGCTTGTTAAATTTCCATTAGGACACGTTATACCCCGCTATACAGAGTACGCATGAAAACGGAGATGAATGTAGAGACAATCTGAATAATTACATGTGAAATGATGTCTTTCTGGGATTGAATTAGTATAGTTTTACAAGCAGTTTATTACAGTAAAAATAGTTATATAATATTATAATATATTATTATTAAGTACTTTAAAGCCTAAATTCTAGTATAGTAAACGCCGAATACAAGGAAAATATATTGATGTATGGTAAATACAACTTCTAATTTTCGATGTATCTGGCAAAAAATAGTTGCTCACGTCTCACGGGTATTTTTTAGTAAGAGAACCAATAAATATTTCAATAATTGTTACATATAATTTTAATTAATTGAATTATTAATAATATTAAAATATAACCATTAATATGATTCATAATGTATGAAATGGAGATTAATTGTTTTATTGGTTCCCTTGTGTCACGTGTTTAATTCACTTCAATATAATGTTCATCGATTTAAATACTTTATCTTGATAATACGTCTTTTTATTTTTGAAAAAGAATTTTATGTTTGATGTAACAAGAAGTAAAATTTGACGAACATGAACTTTGATGCTTCCACCCTTTCTGTCGCTTCCCTCTCTACCCCTTCGGGTAGTTGATTTGCTTCGAGTTACCACCAGGCCTGCGTTAAACATCTATATCAAGGCCGCTGTCTGCAAAAATTCTTTAATGACCAGAGAAATTAAAATGAACGGAATACTCCTACGAACATTTTGATATTTAATTTTGATTTCAGAGTTACTTTTTTATTTTAACTTAACTCCTTAACACAATATAAAATCCAAAGAAAAGCTTTCACGTGCTATTAAATGAAACACTAAGTCTGTTTTTAAAATTAGAAAAGAAATACTCTGTAAATAATACGAGTATTGTGATATCTGTGATAAGTAATGAAGAGTATAATTATTAACGTTACTGAATTGTGATAAATTAATTGATTGTGGTGAATGTAATTGTGGTGAACTGAATTGTGATTGAAATAAAATAATTTAAATCAATATATTATTGTTTGTATCATCTCCGCCCCATTTGCGGTCATTCAAAAGGCCTGCGAATTTGAAATGTAAAGCGACTCTAGATCTTTATTCCTTCACTATCAGGATGTGTTTTAGCATCATCTCGTTTCGATCTCCTACATACGCAACCAATTCCCGGCGGAGCTGCAGAACGGGCGGAGACGGCGCTCATAAGGGCGCTGAGGCCGTCCGCTCCGCGAATCTTGCGTGAGACCGACGTAGCGGCGAACAGCGGCGGGCACAGGGCCTTCCACATAAGAAAGGGCCCGCAGCACGTCGCCTTCACCTTCCGCACACTTCCCCCACACAAGCTCTCTGAGCTGTGCGACGCGGGGGAGCAGCAAGTGCGTGGGAGGCGGTCACCGCTCTCAGATGCCGGAAACCGCGCGGGAGGCGCGGAAACGCGCACCGCCGGGCCTGGGCCGCCCGGAGAAGAAAACATCGCGGCTCCACGGACGCTTGAGCAAAGTCGGCACCGTGGCGAATAAAGTAACGTGCTGGGTAAATAATGTATATAGTGAAGTGTAGTGTGGCATGAATGTGTGAATAAATGTTTGTAAATATAGATTAAGAATAAATGAGAGTGTGAATGAAAGAAGAAAAAGAAGCCAAAAAGAACATTCCAGAGAACTTTTAAATTACAATGAATATCTCTACTATTAAAAACAACAACGCCCAAAGTGGTCTGCTGTACTAGTTTTTAAGTTATATATAAGTTAGGTTATTTAAGATATAGCCCTCCCCACGCTCCATAAGCAAAACTGCTGCAGCACAAAATGTATCCGAGTAAATGAATACATTCTCGCCTCTCCAGGGTAACTGTAGAGGGGAAAAGGAAAAAACGACGGATACATTCTTCAAAAATTTGACGTAAATAGCCTTTTCAAATATGATTTTGAAATACATTTCTTAACATGATTTAGCTACCTTGTATTAAAGTTGAAAATAAAATTAAGTTTATTGAAAAGTTTTTCATTTATATTATTTTATGCGGGATAAATTTGTCACTTTAGAAATCTGTGTAAATACACGAATTTTGTAAAGAACAATCACGTGAATGCATTTTTGTAATTTCGAAAAGCGGTAATCTTCATATAACTTGTTAAAACCAAAATGTATTAGTTAAGCGTAAGCTTTAGGAACACGTTTTGCTTCTGTGTAAATTTTCACTGCTTTTAGTATATGTCTTTGTACGATACGGTTGCTTAAATAATGTAATCTATTTCAATTGTTTGTTCCCCAAAACTATCTATTTTGCATTTAAGTCGCTGGTTTTCTGGAGGTGAGAAAATGTTCATTTGTAATGTGATGTGAATTCAATATGATATCCGCACGACTCATTTTTTTGTCCTAGAGTTCCGTAGCTCAGCTTTGGCAATACATACAAGCCACACTGCGTCGTTCGGTGTCTCCTTCCGTTTACATTTCCTTTAGAAATTGTTTATCAGTCCCCACATTCTCACGAAACGAAAAAAAAAACATCTTCCATATTTCTCCTCGTAATGTGTTAATCGATCCTTGAAACCAGAGATCCATCCCTATCTTGGCGACCCCCACGCTATGGTCGCGGCTCCCTGGTTGCGGTTTTTTTAAACATGGCCGATGACACTTCATCCGATGTTACGGTGTCATCCAATCGAGAGCTAAAACGTCATCTCGGTGACGTCACTGTGGTGACGTTTTAGCTTCCGATTGGACGAAACCAAAACAGCTGATCAGCTGTCATCGGCCAGGTTACAGAAACCCAAGTATAGTATAGCATTCGTCGAGTAGCAAATTCCCAGCTAGCTGAACGCGCGTGGCACGAGGAGGAGCTGTCATCGGCACGCAGTTGCTCTTGCCGGCGGCGCAGGCGGCGAGGGTGGTGGTGGTAACGGCCGCAGGAGGGACTGCAGGGGGGAGAGGCGCGATCGGCGGCGGCGCGGGCGCGGGCGTGGGCGCAGGCGGGGCCGGGAGGGAGGGGGAAGTGGCGGAAACTTGCGCTGACACAGCTGTGGGTCGCGGCTGCCGCTACCGCAGCGGAAATGGCCATGTGCACGACTGGTTCTAAGCGAACTACTGCAGCCGCGTCCTTTATCAGCACGCCAGCTTTAGGTGCGAAGGTACTCAAATACAGGTCATTTGAAGCGAGTTATTTGATTAACAAAGCTGGTTCACTAGCGGATTTTCGAAGTTTTGGGTATTTCTGTATTAATTTTTATTGTATTTATTTGTCGGTTTACTTTTTACATCAATTAAGGGAACTAGTCTAAATTTTTCATTTAAATTAATTTCTGTCAGAAATATAAATGAAATTATATTGAAATTAATTGTTTAGCATACCAAAAGAAAAACATTTCACGGCTGCTTTTATACTATTGTTTCGTTTTTCAAAATTAGGTTTACTACTCTCTTTTCTTGTGTCAATTTAGTACGTTGTCTCTTATTGGAATAAAAAGTTTTATCCCAAAATATTTTTCTTGTTATTTTGAAAGTATATAATGTATTTATATTTTTAATAACGACTGGAAAAACTTTGTAAAAACGTGTATATTAATTCAATGTGTGTTTTTAAAAATATGATGTACTATTCACATTCATATCTGAAAAATATAATTATTTTAATGTGCATTATAGTAATGAATATCTGCATACTACATTAATTTGTAAATGTAAAGGCACTGCAGAAATAATATTTTAAATTTCATGGAGAGTGGACTCAATAATCACTAGATATTTCTAGCCCAATTCCGAAATTAGCTTAATTGTTAGAAATGTCTATTTTTGCACCACTTGAGTTTCCAGCAACAGCAACTAATTTTCACCTTCATGTTTGCTGCTAGAGACCGAAACAACTGTGTGTTATACGGTCTCCGACAATTGCGTCCTTCCCTGATGAAGAGAATAAGGCATCGTAGTTGAACGAATGTCAAACTAGCTAAAGAAACAGGTCGAATTCTAGCTATTCTAGTCGAATAAGAAAATTCTAGCGGATGACTACTCTGATCTGTAGTTTTCCGTGGTTTCTCCGATCAACACAACACGAATGCCGGAGCATTGCCCAATCAAACGGACCGCGCGCAATCTTTCCTTCCTCATCCATGTCCTATCCTCCCTTATACATACTGATATGTACTACATGCATTATATTGTCACACATGTCAGGAAGCCAGTCGGAATCTTAAAGCTTGTTCCAGCAGGGGCAGTTCCTCACTGATGGGACATATCTGATTGGGGAAAAGCACTCGAGCCGATGTTAGGTCTGAGCCGGATCTAGCGGGGGAAGCCCTCTAGCCAGCTAGCGGGGGAAGATCACCGCCCTCTCCTGTGATAAAAGCACGCACTACACGTACGCGACTAATGATCTTAGCAGTTAAAGCGCTCGGAATCACTAATTAAGCAATCAATGTAGTGTTTCGAAGAATATTATACCACATCCAAGGCGAGAATGTGTGTCGGTTCTTTCGAATGAAAAGTGGAAGCGACATTGCGACCAGCAACAATACGTATTTTGACTAATTCAGTGTAGACTAGGTTCAAAGCCCTTTCTGTGCGTGGGTGGTAGAATAATGATTATGCCCCACGGTATTACTCCCGGGAAGGCGAGAGAATTACGCTCACACGTTCAGCAATCGCAGCACGAGGTTTAATTCGAGATAATAGCGGGTTCTAATACGCGTGGGATGTCTGTAGTTGAGGCGCGCGTCTCCAAATTAGGTGTCAGTCTCGTGTCATCCATTCAGCTTAACTATTCCGAATTGCGCCGAAGGCGTTTTGCTACATCACGGGCTATATTGCGCTATAAGACGTAATACTTGAAAAAACCCTTTGAAAATTGGATGTCATATTTTTAAGATGTAAACTATTAAAAAGGTTTACAATGTTCTTTAATTCTCTCTTTAAGTTTACTAACGCGCCTGTGTTCTAGATGGGTTGCATAATTTAAATATTTTAACTATCAGATGACAGTCGAGATAAACTACAAGGAAAGTACTGTGTTTGAAACAAATTTTCACGTACGGCAAATAATTACAATCGTGTTAATAATTTATGGAGTACCGGTAATTTAACAATCTTTTAAATAATTTAAGAAGCATTATTTCTTACTAATTATCAGAGAGTAAAGGGAAATTATTAAAACGACTATCTACAACTGCTCCCTGCAGTATAAATACTTTTATCTGCCTTCGTTCCCAGTCTTAAAGCGTCACGTGTGTATATGTAAAGGCACTGTATCGTGATATAATGCATCTACAAATCATTCTGCGAATATGTACTGAAATTGTTGATATTTAATTTTGTAAATTGCTAATTTCATACGCTTATAAATAATAATCTTTTTGGAATAAAAAATCAGTAAATAAATTAATGGCAGATTTATAAGGGGAAATAGGGTACTTCCTCTCTGTAACTTAACTTCCAATTGGATGTTTATTTTCCGAATAATATTTCTTCGTAAAATGAAATGAATTCTTAGAGAAGCAACATTAATATGGTACTGTAATGTTGTTTAGGAGAAAATGTAAAAACATGAAATTGTAGATAACAAAGGCAAGAACTGCCTTGTTCCGGTGTGCCGGTTCTATTATATGAATTAAAGGAACTATGTAATCATATGCCTGAAACAACCTAACCTGAAATCAAATTCTCGATCGTGAACAAACAGTAAGTTTCAATCAGTACACTTCTAAATTTAGGCGACGATGCCAATGCAAAATCAATGTCTGAACGAATAGAAGAAATGTGAAGACCGGAGACATCTAGCGGAGAAGCGTTGACATTAGTTTTCACAGTTTCGCGTGCGGGCGGCAATTCAAATGCTCAGTGGTAATTTTATTGTATTTCATTTGGTTTAAAGCAAAGTTAATTAATTAAACGTTCAACCAAAGACATCGGAAAATGTGTGGAAATTTCAACAAACATACTTGCCACAAAATATCAAAATTCAGATGTATTTTGTGCTTCTTGAAGCGATTATGATTTATTCAGGACGTTATGTGCGTTGTAATTTGCCATATCAAATTTCTTAGAGAACATAGTCCAAATGTTTCCTGTTATTCATAAAGTTGTAACAATTTTGTAGTTCTGGTGGTTTATTTCTTTATCTTAGAACCGAAAAACATATGGCGAATGAATTTAAATTATTTATTTTATTGCAATTTTTTATATTGTTTGTGAGCAAGGATTTAATTTCTAATTGAATACCCTCAGTTCACATGCGACTGAAGATATGGTTGTAATACAATGGATAATTCAATGGATGGATTACTTATCCCAAATGTGTTCAAAACGATTTTTAAAAATAGATTTTCAAGTGAAATAAAAAATAAAGGTATTATGATTATGGTGGTTCTACGTTCTGAAGGATGTACACGTTATGTAACTGAAAATTATAATACGAATCCAATTCTTTTATTCAAAATAAAACAGTAATGAAATAAATCTTTATTTTATATGTATTTGTACTCGTATCAAAACGAGAATAAATACATAAGAAGAAACTAACGTGATTTAAATGTGTATTATATAGACGTAAATTTACATGTATTATATAGATTATTTTCATTCTCGACTTGGTATCTTTTTTAATGTTAACATTATAAACTACTTTATGTGTGTGGTTCTGATGAAAATGCTTAGTTAACTGTAACTTTTGACATTGAAATGTAGATATTTTATGAAATTTTCAACTTTTAGTTTGTGTTTTTTATGGGCTAAATTTGATCAACTTTTTTGTTGAACAGATCTGAAAAGGTTTAGTTTTACGGTTTAGAATTTATTTTTACGAAACGTCGTTCAAATAAAATGTAACTAGAAACGCATCATACCTGGTTTCATTGCAATGTGAATTACTACAAATGTCTTCCAACTATCCATAATAAACTACTTGTCTAGTTCACAAATACTGAAAAAAGAATTGAGAATGTCCAAAATATTTGGAAATTGATGTACAATACAGCCGAGCCGAAGTTTTGCTACCGACAGAGAATAATTTACGTGTACTTGTATTTGGGTTTTCAGGGAGATTATAAATATTAAAGCAGTCTGTTCTAAAAAAGATTATTACAGAACAGGGTAATTTTCTCATGTTTCATAAGAAAACAGCGCGAAAATAAGTGTTGGCACATATTCCATAAGGTATTCAATGACCTCTCTTGTGAGGTGTGAATATGTAGGTAATTGGTTACCTAAATCAGGAAGTTAGATTTTAAGACTGTTAAAAACTGTGTTCTGGATTATGTGACTAGGAATGAATCTGGAACTTATTCTCAAAAAAAATGTATTCTATTCTTTTCGAAACGCTTGAATGTTTTGTTTTTATGAGCATATAAACAGATTTCTACTATGTGCTTCTTTAGAATAAGCAGCGAAACAGTATAAAGTTATGTTCGTAATTTTATTCATTTTAATTTTAAGATTCATAAGTCTCCACACTTCTTAATATCAAGTTTGAACGTCGTGACATCACAGATGGCGCTAAAGATGGAAATGGTATTTGTGTACTCTTTTTAATTTTTTTACCCTCTGAGAGCTGTTTTAATAGAATTTTTAATTTTGATCTCTGAAAGGCGGATGGATAGGACTCGCTGCCTTGTGGTGTTGGCACAAGACGCCTCGATCACCGAACCTAAATGCAATATGAATGGCAACAGAATGGTTTTATTTTCTTAGGCGTTTCTCGTAGATATATTATTAAAACGTAAATTGGCTTCTAGAGGCGAAAAATCTCTGTAGATCATCTTCACGTAAGATATTTGCATTCCTCTTTCTGTTAGACCGTAGTCTGTGGAGACAAATCACCGTCTATATTTCATTCCAGAACTTTTGGGATTCAGCCTAAGACCACATTACGATCTATTTTTAACTTCATATTTTGGGGATATTTTTTAGGTCACAGAAGCGAGTAGTTTCTACTTATAGAGATGAAGACTATTCAGGGAAATAACCAGTAATTGACTGCAATAAGGAGAAGTTACTATTCAAGTTCAAGATATGTGTTCGGTTTTATTTTATTATTGTTCTTTTCCCTTACTTACAAACAAGACAAGACTGAGGAAGGTTTTGCAGATTATTTCAGCGCAAACGATTTCTTGCGAATGTTAATTCGATAAATGGTATTTTACGGAGTTATTAGGGTATGTCATCAAAAATGTTAACGGGAGTACACATGTGCCTGAAAGTCTTGCCTACGAAAAGTGGAGTAGCTCATCAAAAATTCACAGAGCTATTATTGTAAAGGCCATCTAATAGTATCTCTTCAATCAGCTCCTTCGGATCTCAGATCGTGTTTCTCTTTCAATGGGTGCTGGCCTGTGTTTGCAACGTCTTCACAAGTGGTGAACAAAGACCACGCTCACTCGAACGGCTAATTTAATCATTGAGTGTTTTAGAAAACATTTTAGCTTGGGCATTTCGTGTCCGTGATTGTGATCCCCTCTTAATCATTTATGAATAGTTGCTGTCCATTAGGACAATATTAAAATATTTCTGTTATCAATATAATCTTTACTGTATACCAGTTAATCGTGTCTCCGGCGAGTATTTTCATGATTAAAAAGTGCTTTGCAAGTTCATAGTAAACATAAATTTTAAACATATTACATTCCAGTTTGTCCATTTCCGGGAATAGAAATTTATATGAAAAAATCGATTAAAATATTTGCTTAAATTTTCGACTCATTACAAACTTTGATTTAGTTATCGACAATATATTGAATCAAGTCGAAACGATTCATGTACGAAAGTATTGTAATTCACAGTGTTTCACCAATGTAGGTCTATTTGTAGATGCATTAAAACCATCCAAAAATTTGTGCTTTTTTCCAGATTTTTCAGAATATCTTGGAATAAACCGACCAGGAATGATACCAACCTATTATGCTTACGGAGAGAAATCGAATGAGATGCATATGCTGTAAGTTATCAATATCGCGTTTTTGTTACTTAAAAAACATTCCTTTTTAAGAGACGTCTCTTAGAATTTTCTTATCTAAATCGCAAAAAAAAAAAAAATCCTGTCAGTTCCGCATCAGGGGACCGAGATGTGTCAAATGACACCTTTATTGTGTCGACTGCTGGACCAGAGGGTGCCTAACCATGAGTGATGGACGGACGTAGGTTATTCCATTACTATACAAGGATATTTCTAATCGTGTTAAAATTGAAAGATAGAAGTTAACGAATGATACATTTCGATAATTAATTCCGTCGCTGTCAGGAGGAGAATTCTAGCGGCCGGCTGCTCTGATCGGTAGTTTTCCGTGGTTTCTCCGATCAAGACGAATGGCTGTTATCACCGACCAGGCGAATGCCGGAGCAGTACCCTAACAAACGGGCCACGGACCGCACGCGATGTTTCCTTTCTCTTCCTTGTCCTATCCTCTCTCCTTACACACACATTTACACTAACATCCACTACACAAGCATATATTCCAGGAGACCGGTCGGGAGCTTAGAGCTTGTCCCTGATGCGGGCTGGGGCGGAGCCTCGCAGGTGGGAGAGTCCTGGTTAGGGGGAAACCCCACTAACCGACGTTAGGTCGGTGCCGGATCTCGCCATCCAGCGGGGGAAGTTCACTGCCATCTCCCGAGAAAAAACATGCACTACACTAACGGCACTAATGACCAAAGCTGTTGACGCGCCCGGAAACACGAAAAAATCAATTAAAAAAATCGATAATAAAAATTCTGCACATTTGGAGAAATAGATCTAATGATCGGTTCGGTTGAAATTCACAAAATTATTGCACGACTGGATTGTCATGAATCAAGTTTAGTTGCATTTCCCGCTTTGTGTAAGTTTGGAATATAGTAAAGAGAAGAATACACAAACACGCGTATTCTCAAATATTTACGCAAAAAGAAACATTCTTACCATACCATCAGGAAATGTAGACGGAAAAGTGTATTGTTACAAACATACAGGTTTGTAACAATACACTCCAAGCTACGATAAATACAAGTATTTTTTCTAATGTTTTCACACATCTATTTTCACTAATGTTTAAAATGTACATAATTTTGATTTTCAACGCAGCTTAATTGGGATCAAGAAAAGAAATTTTCACTTCTGGAAATATACTAATATTAATATTGGGACTTAAGTCCCAAATAGTTATTTCGGTCTGCTTTCCGGTCCGTATTAAACATTTAAAATTAGCCCAGTTTATATTTACCCCAAATACACCAACATGCCAATAGAAATAAGAATTACTTAAAAGAATAATTAAAATTTTCAATATTCCAAGTATCAGTATATGTCAGTTCTAAGAGTACACAAAAAAAGTTTTTGTTTTTCTTCCCCTTCCTTCAATTTTCAAGCAATTTTCTGCTCCTTCAAGTGGGCGAACACACCATGACCGACCTCTCGTATTAAAATTTTCAAAAATACAAAATTGTTATGTGAGTAGCGTAATAAATAATTAGCAGTATATGAAAGAAAGAAAATAATTGACCTACTATAGGTATTTCTTCTTTGCAGAAAATAGTGTTTTAGAGACTACTTTCGTGTCTATTGTTCCAAGTATCTTCAAATGTGCCTGGTTTTTGTAGTGTATATACATCTCTCAATCACCGCTCGCATCGTATATCTTAACATAATGACCAATCCCCCTACCCATTCAACAGCGCGGACGTACTCTCGAATGAGTCGTGGAACAGAATGGATTCTTTGGTCGGGGCGTCACACGTTGGCTGGCGACCACCGCTGCTTCAAAGAGCGTGCACTGTGCTGGCAGCCCCTGCCCGCGCTGTCCGCTCCTGACCAGCATTGTGGAGGACTCGCCCCCACCGCCGCCCCCACCGCCTCCACCAGCACTGCTCTTGAGGGGCGATGCGTGGTCGGGTCCTGGCTCAGGGCTGCCCGCCAGCGCCCGGCGCGGAACTCCAGCAGCCAGCGGACCACACACAACCACCACATTTCACGGCCAGTGATGTCCGTCAAGCTGGCAAAGCCACTTCGGCAAAATATATCTTTTTATAACCATACTTCTGAGTTATTTATGTGCTTTACAAATACACAAAAGTGAAGTTTTTGTGCTCCAAAGATTTTTTTTCAAAATGAGTCGCTTTACTGGCATAAAGCTAAGCAGAAAAAGCCACTTCGACGAAAACCTTTTTATTTTTAAACAAAATGTCGAGCTATTTATGTGCTTTTCAAATAAACACAAATATACTTTTGTGCTCTCAGCGTTTTTTCGAAAATTGAAAAACAACAACAAATTTTCTAATCTCGGACTGGCACATCACCAGTGCGAAAAAAATGCGTTGCGGAAGCAAAACAGATTTTACAGTATTGCTGACAAAATGACACCACTACTTCCTTCGCGAAACAAACGAAGGGGCAATTTCTCAATGGATGAAGGTGAAATGTAAAAAAAAACCTGAACGAGATGTGGATCATTGTCTCAGTAGCTGAAGAAGTAAAATATCTCTCTCATCGATATTGTAATTTTGCATTTTTTTCTTTCTTTGCAATTTTCTAAAATACAGAGTGTCACCGAAAATGTCACCGATGTCACCGAAAATGAGCAATTTTTATGAGCGTACTTTTCTCTATTCGAGAAAAAATACAGGAAATTTTTGCAGATGTTTTTGCAAAAATGTCATTTCCAAAGTTGCATACATTTTACGTAAACCTACGCGAAATCTACTCATATTCTCGAAAAATCGTACTCTTGAAGAACCTATTTCATTATGAAAAGTCTCTATCTCCAATATTATAGTTGTAGGAAGAGGGAGAAAAAAAAATTGCAATTTTGCAATTTTAATTTCTCGCTACGGAGTGCAGAGAAAGTTATGGAATGTGGGTTCTTGATACCGAAAAATCGAGTGATGGCAAAACGTCTATCAGTCCGTCCGTGTGTCCATCCGTCCGTCTGTGAACAACGCTAGCGGCTAAACCGTTCAGCCGATTTTCTCCAAAGTTGACATTCCGTAATCGACCTGGCTAATGTTGCGGCCTCTTGAATTTGAAACCGATATTTTAATTTTACGGGGTGCTTTACATGAAGCCTCTGGCTCTCTTTTCTAAATTTTCAAAAAATGGCTCCATCATTTTTGATTAAATTTTGTTGTTGAATAATGAGAAGGACATTAAAGAGAATGATGCAGGTCTCATGTTTGTTGCAAACCCTGATTTTTCGAAGATTGGAAAAGTTCAAACTTTTTTCGGCGTCTTCTTAAAATTAAAATATTAAAGATAAAGATATTTCCCCTTAATGAAATCTGTTCCTTAGAGAGAGATTTTGAAGTGTCGAGGACATTTTTTTTGTTGAAAATTTGGTTACATTTCGCGTAAATTTGCGAGAAAATATGGGCGAGAAAGTACGTGCTGGTTTAGCATCATGAGTTATAAGGAAGGCTTTTTGTATTTCTCGGGTTACGAAGCTTACAGATGTAGTAAGAAAACACTTAGGAGACGACCGCGCGGTTACCCCTATTTACGTAATGAACGGGTGGCTTACTTCAATTGTACAACACGCCCATTGCTCCTCGCAAAAAGCAGTCTTGTGACACACATGTCGAATTCGGACACTTAACGGACGCTGCTATATTTTGTTTCATCAGAGTCTCGCGTATAGCCTGAGAGCATCCGCTGCAAGAATGCGAGCGCGAGGTCGGTGCCACGCAAGAATAGAAAGCTCGTAACGAAAGCAAACGACGCCTAATCACTACGGATTTCAACACTGACGTGTTTTTTCCTAAATCAAACGAATGTAATACTCGTACAACGTACATTTGGTTATTTGCTACACGAAGCTCATGAATATTAGGTTTTATGATTTTATGAGAACTATAATTATAATTATTTACGTCATTAGGCAGATATTTAGCAAATAACATACGCGGTTGAAGATCGTAACCGAAGCGGTAGGGGAGGTTTAAATCCAAAAAAGTCCTTTATTAGTGAAATCGGCCATGTGTCGTTCACTACTTTTCGTAATACTACCATCTTATAAGATAAACGTAAATAATGATAGTTATTTATGGTAGGAGGGGTAAAACTCGAATTTAGTGCGAGTAGGAAAGGTTACGACACAACCCGTATACGCCGAGTGTAATTAAAAGTAGATTTTAACCTTCATTTTTTGAAGGTTAAAATCTACTTTTTCTGGAGTAATTGTCATGCGCAATCTTCTCCCCCATACGTCATACATAGTTTTTACTATCTTTTTAACCAATATACGTAATATTACCAGAAGAATTGGTATTAAACCTCTCAAATTCATCAACAAACTTTTATCTGCCCAAACTTTTAGGCTAACAATCATTTTTTGAAGGTTAAAATCTACTTTTTCTGGGGTATTTGTCATGAGCAAAATAAAATATTTTACCAAGTGTGCCTTATACTATTTTTAGCAGGCTTATCGTCTTTCATTTTATTTTAAATTATGTATACAAATAACTTAATGATACATTAAGGTCAGTAGTAGCTGAAGCGATCAAACGAAAGTATTTTGTTTTCTTTGTTGTATTCGTACATTTATCTGAACACTTGAGCATCGACTGACTTTTAGGATTAGAGCTAAAAATTAAACTTTTAGTACGCTATGCATATTCTGAAAGGACCACTTTTACTGGAGGCGGGTTAAAAACACCTTTTTGTGGAAAATGAGCCCTCATACGTCAACTTTGCAACAACTCATTTTTTATCCATTGTTCTTAACCGACGGAAGACTAAATCCATAAGGGACCGCGACCGTTAAAAGTGCCTTTTCGCTCATCCTTCGGATTGTGTTATGTCGATATAATTGTAGAGTATTACAAAAAATATTAACAATTTCAGTAATGTTCAAGGAATTTTTCAATAATGAACAATGAATATCAAACTTAGAATTATCTTAATCTGGTATAATCATATTAAAAGTATTCCTAATTTGTGCTTTTAGAAAGCATATCGAAAAACTGCATTCACAGTCTGTGTCTATAGTTAAATTACAGAAATTCCAGAAAACCTAATTATACATTTGATTATTTGTGGACATATTGTTATAAATTAGGTTGAGTTTAGTCATTTACAATTATTTTCTGTTTTACAGCAAATACAATTACTGTTGCTTGGACTTTTCTGATACTAATCCCATAACGCAGAATGAGAATATGGGGCAACAAGAATGTTATTTAAGATTATACGTACAGAACATTGACAAACGTTCAACTTTACAAGGTTTTTACAACGAAAATTCAGCACACCACAAAAGTCGCCTTACGTTATGATCGAATATTATTACGTTATGATCGATATTACCAGAAGAATTGGTATTAAACCTCTCAAATTCATCAACAAACTTTTATATGCCCAAACTTTTAGGCTAACAATCATTTTTTGAAGGTTAAAATCTACTTTTTTCTGGAGTGATTGTCATGCGCAATCTTCTCCCCCAAACGTTATACATAGGTTTTACTATCTTTTTAACCAAATAAATCAAATGCGCGACTGCCGAAGCCGTCGTATCCGAGTATCGTTTTGTTCACATTGCCTTCGTTTTCTCTAATATGGACAACTTTTTCATTTAATCCATAAACAAGTCAACTTGAAGTTGAATTATTTTGATGGGAACAAAAATATTGCAAATAACGTATGAGTGGTGAATAACAATAGTGGACAGGCTTTGCATGTAAGGAAGACAATTGCTACTGGCAGGACTTGCTCAGGGAGCTGCTTCACAATGATTTCTGCACAAATTAGCTCTTCCAAAAGCTTTTACTCCGCTATTAAGTGAACACTGTAACCTAACAGTCGGGATTATTGTCGTACCGGAGACTGGAAATTCGTCAGAAGTACACAGCTTTGATAACTGATAATAGAATTTTATAATCTCAATAGATGACCTCTATCTCCATAGTTACATCATATAAAGCATATATACCTCTTTAAATTGCAAGCCGAACAATACAAATGCAACTCAATTGAGGTCAACTATTGAACGTGCTGACGTATCAATGTGAGAATATGCATTGATAATCAAGTAATAAAGTTCCAAAGACCTCGCACATTCTCAGTCACGAAAGAAATAAACATAATAATTATAAATTATTTTATTTATTTATTATACTTATAACAAAAGAATAATTAAAGATATATAATAATTTATTTACATTCTTATCACTTCTAGATTTACAACAAAAAATTTATATTATCTCTCTTTTCATCACTGAACTCAACTAGCTTGTATCGAACCAAAAAAGCCCTGTAAATATTATATTTTAAAATTCATTTTATGAAATCATTTGGAATTTATGCTTGAAGTGTTTTCAGTCATTAATTGTTACCGGAGTACATTACAACCATATGAGTTATCTTCAATAAAATACTTTGCATTCAAGATTTATACAGCGGTAAACACGCCAGCTATTACGTTTTGTAATGTTCTTTTAAACTTATTCAATTAAACACGTTCTCGAATTATCATTTCCAAAAATTGAGAGTTCACCGAAATTGAGACCTACCCATTTCTTCAAGCGCCCATTGCTGCATACGTGGAAAGAAATAAAGAAAAAAATTTGGAGCAGTTTTTTGAGATATTTTTTTTACAAATTGCATTAACATTAAACGGAAAGTACACGGGAACTGCTGTTTTTTTAAAAAAAGTTGTTCAGCACCTTTTTAAAAAATATATATTTAGAACAAATTTTATTCAAGAAATGGAATTCTACTATCAGTATTATACTTTTGCAATGTTTTAACATATAGAGACTTCTCTGGAAGGAGGACTAACACCAGTTTTTACCTTTCTTTAATACATAGGAAAAGAAAATGTAAAGAAAAAAATTGGGACAGTTTTTTCAGAAAATAATCGTTTAAAAATTTCCTATACTTTATTCAAAATTACGGGAAAACTACCCATATTTTTGAAAACATGAGCGTAACCTCATTTCAAGATCTGGCTTTGAACAATAGATTTAATTAAGTAAAAATTCTCTATCCTCGATAATATAGTTGTTGGAAGACACCGAATGCTTTTGAACTTTTGCAATTTTCGAATATTCAGAAATTTTAACGAAAATTTGAGCTACGTCATTATCTAAAGCATCCTATACGCTATTCGAGGACAAAATATAATCAAAACATTTGGAGTCATTTTTGGAAAAAAAAAAAGAAAATGTTGAGGCTTCACGTAAAGTTGGCATCAAAATGAAAACATCCATTTGAAATTCGCAGTTCGATCAATTAAAAAATCAACTATCAATCAACCGGCGCCTAATCACTACAATCATTATTGCATTTATTAAAACAAAATTAATGAAATTATTTAATAATTGTTTTTACTTTCTGGCCGTACGGGGTTCTTCGTAAGAAGAGGAAGTTATATAATCGTACGCCAGAAAACGGGGAATTTTCAGCAGAAAAACGGTGGTGGAGGGGTTGGGAGATGCCTCGCTGGAGGAAGATACCTGGTTAATGAAAACCCCGCGAAACGACGTGTAGTGCGGCGCAAGATCTCACGACCCATCGTGGGAAGATCACCGCCACCTTCTGCGATAAAACGTGCATTACACTTACGGAACTAATTACCTTATCTGTTGACGTGCCCGGAAACACCTTGAATATTGTTAATAAAAATGTTTTAGAAAACTATTTACAGTACCTGACCGTTCACGCAATATCTTACATGTATGTTCTCTTTACTTTTAGGTAAAATACATTTTAATTTAATTAAGTTTTAATCTCACTCGGCGTAATTTGAGAGGTTTTGTATGTACAAAGGAAATATTTGATGAAGCCAGTTCATCTTCGTTATTGAAGAGGCCTAACAACGTACGGTCGATGGGACATTATTTAGATTGCTTGATATACTATGCAGTGAATGAGGAGTCATCGGAGAAAGCAGCTTTCTGCGTGCATTGTTTGGAATCCAAACATGGTTCACGCACGCAACATTTAATTCACGCACGGGAACGTGCAAAATTACAACATAATATCTGTTTTAGTTAGTAAGAATGTAGTGTGTGTATTGTATGTATGTAAATAAAGTTGATTACTTCGTTTATTTTTGTTGGAACCTAGGGTAGCTTTCTAATCTCTCCTTGCAACACCACTGTATATCTTCCCCTTCCTCTCACTTATCTTGGTAATCTCGTAGTTTTCATATTAGAATACAAGTACACAGTGAAATTGGTAATTAATTATAACTATTTAGTCTATTAATATTTTTTCAGCTGTTCATACACGAGCGGAGCGGCTCGCGAGCCATAGAAACATTGGAGCAAGTAACGGCAGCGGCAGATTTAAATTGAAAGTTCTGGCATGGTTTAATAAAATCTGTTCATCTATTTTGCTCACATTGAAAACACCAATAAATCAATTATTTACATTATCCTTCTTGAGGGATGGGTCATATGGGAAAGGAGAATCAATCCAAAACCACTTCCTAAGCATGGATGAAAACAGGGAAGGAAGGATCACGCGTGTACCATAAATAGTGAGGCAGTATTACCGGGAGAGGCGGCTCAGGGCATTAACTGATGTCACTGTAGTGGCTCTGACCGGGAGATCCTAGGTTCGAGTCCCGTCGTTGGCACGATTTATCAACGCTAGACAGCTCGGTGGAGTTCAGCCGCTGTTTACAGGAGAAATATAGCGGCCGATTGCTCTGATCGGTAGTTTGGCGTGGTTTCTCTAATCGATCCCAAGCGAATATCGGAGTACCTTAACAAACTGGCCACAGACCGCGCGGGATCTTTCCTTCCTCTTCCTTGTTCTTTCCTCTGCCTTATTTACAAACAATCAACATGCACTTCGCTACCCCACACATAGGGAAAGCAGTCGAGAGCTTAGAGCTTGTTCCGGCTGGGGCAGTGCCGCTTGTGGGATATACCTGGTTGGGAAAATCTCCGCAAGCGACGTATATCGGCACCGGATCTCACCAGCCCGCGGGGGACCACCGTCACCTCATGCGATGAAAATATTCGCTACATTTACGGGAATGACCTTAGCAGTTGACGCTCCCGGAATCACTAATCTATCAATCAATCTGAGACAGTATCCTATATATCAAGCACTGAACCGGCACCCGACTGAAATTGACATTAAATATATTGGATTATTCTATTATTGCACAGCGAAGTATCACTGGTATTGCAATTCAAAGTCATTATTTTATACGAGAAATGAAATTACATTATATTGAGACACCGCATTAAATTTCTTATTTTTCCTGAGGTCTTGAATTAAAAACATGTCAAATGAGACATTTCATTGCCTTATAGGTGTTATAGTTCTCTTACAATTATATCGCATTACCGGAATTGTATACATAGGAGACGAGCGGCACAAGCGAGGCTCGCCAGTCGCACTCGCTAGTGAATGGACTGGTCAAAGTGATAATGTTAAGTACACAATTCATTAGTAGTCTCCTACAGTTTACGACATCCTTGGATGTGGAAACACTGTAGGAAGCACGTGGAGCGAAATATTTCCTTGAGAGTGGCGATTAAAAGCCCATTTAACTTATCGACTGATTTTATCCCAGAAAACCATTAATCGTTATTAATAGCAGCTTAACGGGCAGCCATAAAAACGGGCGGCGGGCTCAATTCCAAAGACGTTGGCTCTCTGCTCTCGGAGCGCCCGGGGGAATGACGCCGCTCCAGATTCCGAAAACGAACAGCTGCGCGCACCCACGTCGCCGCGCCCACGCCTACGCCTACTCACTTCCACGCACACGAGCGCATACACGAACACGCACACGAGCACGCACACGAGCACGCACACGAGCACGCACACGCACACGAACACGCACACGAACACGCACACGAACACGTACACGTACACGAACACGCACACGAGAACGCACACGAGCACGCACACGAACACGCACACGAACACGCACACGAACACGCACACGAACACGTACACGTACACGAACACGAACACGCACACGAGCACGCACACGAGCACGCACATGAGCACGCCTGCACAAGCGGTAATCATTATCTAGCACTAACTGGTCGAAATGTTTGTACTATTCATATAAAACGTTTTCGCCATTTTTCGACGAAGAGGATCAGAAATCACATATTGCACATACGACAGTTATAACATCATTTCTTAAGTTTGCAAAATCACGTTTCGAAGACAGATTGAACCCCATCATCAGGCTAGAAATGTCTTTGCATCCTTTCTTCCGACTGCCTTTGACCGAAAGCAACTTATCGCATTTGGCACATCATGCCAAAAGTCAGTCCGCAATGGCGGCTGCGACAGTTGCTTGCCTTGTATTCTGGAACATAATTTTTGGGAAATATTATTTTTTTAAATTTAATTTTCTTCATCGACGTTGAATTAAGTATAATTTTCATTAAGGTGAGTTTCGGGTCTTTTTGTTTTCTGTATCGCCTACTTTGTTTGCTGTTTTTACACAGAATGTACATTATTGAAATGAATTTTTTGTTCTAGGCTGATGATGGGGAAAAATTTGTTCACGAAAGGTCATGATATTGCAAAATTAAAATTTAAAAACAGTCGTATGTGAAGTATCTGATTCCTGAATCTCTTTGTCGAAAATTTGCCAAAAAGTTTCATATTGACTGAGTGTGACGGACAATACAGTGTAATAGTTTTAACTATTCGTTGGTTCATTTTATTTGAAGACCCTCGGAAAGCACGCTAGCTTTCTGTGAGAACAAAGTGCTATCTTTCTGAGAGGTGGTCCCGGGTTCCTTTCCTGGCCGGTGCAAAAATGAAGCGGTAGCTTTCTAATACTGGTCGTCTACGTTTCTTTAGCTGTGTGGCAAAAGAAAGCTCAGGCAGGCCAAATAAACTAAGTACGGCATGGAAGTACGTCATGCACATGTCTCCCTTACCCCTGGCGTGGATAATAAATAAAAACAGGGTCCAGGCCTGGGAACACCGCTAGCTGGCAAAAGGCGGATTAATCTGACCCCAAATGCTGAATACATGTAAACATATGTCGTTTGGTTTCTTCTAATTTTAAATAATATAATGTCTCGTTTATGAGCTGACAATTCGGGATAGGGGTGAAATGTAATATTTACTTTTTGTTAAAAAGGAGCGCACAGGAAAGTAATAACTGCGGAGATCTAAAATAAGAATAAACCAATAAATATGAAGTACATTTTCAAATGCAATAAAGTCTGAATTGAACTGAGTGAACAATTTCGAACTTGATTCGGAAAAATATTACGATGTAATATTAGAGTATATCCTTGTTAGCACGAACTCGCTTAACACGAATTTCGCCGTACCACGAACAAAACTTCGGTCCCGGCAAGGGATTACGGTAATTCTGTCATTTATAATACTCCAATAACTCGAATGTTTGTAACACGAACTCCAATCATTTCGGTTCCTTGGAATTCGTGTTAATGAGGGTTTACTGTATAAGGAATGTAAGCCACTTATAAAAAGTAATTTTCTTTTCATATAAATATATGTGGGCTGATATATTTCACAAAAAATGATAAATATTGAGGTAACTCAATAGTTTTTTGTTACTTCCACATAAAATGACATCAATGATCAAATAACTTCAATAAATCGACTCTTCAGATTCATACAATCTTACTTATTTTGCGATGAAATTCGATATTTTTTATCAAATTGGATTTGAAATATAATGTTCAGTAACATTCTGTAATGTAAATAACAAGTATCGGGTGACTAAGCACGTCAAAATTTCTGTATCTAGAGTTATGACTATCTAGAATAGCGATTCTATTCGTCATACATCGCCAACGGCAACATCACAGGCCATGGCGGAGGGAGGCCACACCGAATGAAAAAAAATTGAAATTTTGAAAATTCTCATTTCAACAGACAATTTAAAAATGAAAATAAAATTTCAACGTCGATTTCATAAAACCCAGTTTTGGGCATTTATCCAAATTCTCTCAAGAAACAAAGTCACCGTGAAATGAAATTTGTTTATTAAAATACCTAATTTATTATCTAACTTTTTCTTTCTCGATAAATCTTAGGATCGTCTTTCCTATTCCTCTTTTTAAATCCCTTTTCAACTTAGGTTTTGAAAATGTTTGTGGATAAGAATTATTTACATTGAGCACTCACTGCACTCATGGTGCTGCAGGAAAGTTATTTAAGTTAAATGGCGAGATACAGCCACATACGAGAAAGTTTTAAGAAAATAGGATACGGAAGAATATAATGAGAAAAAACAAATAAAGAAGATATGAATGAATTGGACATTTACTCAGACAAAAATTGTGTTAAAACTATTATGCAAATATACGAGAAAACAAAAAATGTAGGGAAAGGCCAAAACAAACATGTTCATCAGTTTGCAAAAATACAGATAAGAAGAGAAAAGTAGTAAAGTGTGAGGAGAGATGTTGCAAATAAATCTGAGTTGATATAAAAAATAATATCCACACGGGAGTCGCAGGGGCGGTCCGTCATTAATGGCTGTAAATCGGAGCCCCCCCTATTCACATCGCCGTCCTAAAGAAATTAAAAAATATATTTATTTATTAATGGTTTCTCAGTCATATTACGTAACGATCATATCAATTTTTTTCTTTAGCAGTTCGAAAACAGCCGTCTGTAACGCAGTTGAAGCTGTTGACAGGGAAGAGAAAAGCCTTACGCTCCCACTTCATTCCGACATAATCTCTGTGAAAAAACGTTGAGCTATGACGTTACCCATACACCGCACAAGCCAACGAGATAGAATATCACTAATAACAATTACTAGTAATATTCTTATCTCCTTCGCCCAGGCTTTCCGGTGGATGAAGGCTGCAGCCAGGCAACCTTTAAGAGTGGGGCCGACGCTCTAAAGAAGGGTGTGCTCACCAGATAGCATTACTGTGCAGTTCAGCGAGTAGCATTGAGCAGCAACTAGTTTTCCCAATACTCGGTAGGAGCGCTATTCAGTTATGCCTGTATCGGAAGATGAATTCCGAAGAAGTATGTTTAGAAATATAATGCTTCAAAGCTATGCCCTAATGAAAACTCCCTCAAGAAACTCCGTCAAGAAACAGGCCCCCCTACTGTGCTTATAAATGAAAACCTAACTCAGCTCTACGAATTAACTTTATTACTTGGCGGGAAAAACGACACACTTTGGTTTCGAAAGTGCCATAACGTATGAACGTTTCGAAGTTGTGTACTACGTCTTGGAAGCGGCGAAGGTAAATTGGTGCATGTGTCATAGTGTGATATTGTGTAGCTGTGTTTGGTTCGTTTCTAGTGTTCGGTAGTTTGTGGGTTTGATTGGTGCTGGTGTGATTTGTTTTAAAAATTAATTCCATGAGCAGTATACGTGGTAACAATATGGATCTTCGTGCAAGGATCTAGGTGAAAAGCATTGGTTCGCGTAAGCCAAATCGTACCTAAATTCTGGAAATAAATCAATACAAATCTCGGGGGGATACATTCGTAAATTCAACTCCACAATGTGCAATGCTGTGGAGTGGCTTTGTGGATGTGACCTAAAAATGTATTTTGTTGCTTCAAATGCATCCTGACCGTGAATGATGATAATGTGAGGACCGAGACTGGAGTCACGGATTTGAAAACGTTTAATGTGAAAGACAAAAAGCATAACTTAAGAAAAATTCATGGTTTCATTGAATTTACAATGTTAGGAATAGCCAGTCAGATTCTGCTTACAACTTACAAGTAAAACAATTCAACGAGAAGGTTACAAAGAATCGGTGTATTCTGGGGAAGCTAGACTGTATACAGTTTTGTGGAAAGTTCGAACTGGCCTTAAGACGACAGATTACGAAACGGAAAATGTTAGCAATCCTTGAATTTGTCTCCGGCTGTTTAGTCTTATGCCTGAACTGAAAAGTGCTTCGAAGCAGCGTACCCATTATCGTGTAGCAGAATTTGTAGGAACATCGGGAGAGTTAATTTTTCTGAGCTTTATTTATGAGAACTTTGTAACTAAAGCCTTTTCAGAAAGTGTCAAGCTCCTGAAGATAATATCCCGATGACCACTGGTGAAGCAGAACGTGGCTTTTCTACACTGGTGAAGAACGTTACGTTAATGTGAAGAACGTTTTATTATAGCCTCGTATTGGCATCGAATGTGTAATAAAGTAATCTAGTCTGCCATCGTTGCCATCAGTCATTGCCTTTTATCCTTCGACCAGGGGCTCGGCGCCGTTTGATCACCGATTTCCTAGGCGGTCACACCTTCAGGATCCCGTGATATCTGGCATTACTTAACCTCCGAGACTTCACGGAGAGCAGTTAGGCAATTCGTCCCCTCCGCTTCAGCCCGCCCGTGTTTGCAGCGCTTAAGAATTTGCAGCCTTTCCTTTTTAGAAAACCAGTAGTTGCGACTGCAGGAGTGTAATTAATTCCTTTTTTACTTTCTCGCTTGACGTACTTACGTTGTAAAGAGAAAGTATTGTAATGCAGCAGGGGAAAGCGGAGATTTTTATGTAGTAACGATACGGTTAGAGATTTTGCAAACGTTCACACAATCATCACTTCTGCGATAATCTGGCTTCGACTTTCCGCGGGGCTTGTGCCTTCAGACGAATGTAAAGTTTCCTTTAACCCACGGGATCCCAACGGCGTTGAAATTGACACCCTGGTGGTGGATGAAATTTCGAAGTTGGTCAATAATGATCAGGGGGGCAATTAGAAGTGAATAGCCGAATTTAAATCGGCAACTTCTCGGTATAATCAAGATTCCATTGAATCCAAAAACTTAAAGAACTTTACAAGTATGACATTGTTTTCTGGTGAAAAGTATCAAAACATAATAAACTACAAATTCGCTCTCTTTCGTATTCATCGTTCATCCTTAGGAACAGTAAAGTAAGTAGGTGCATCGCACTGTAAAAATCAAACAATTTTGTATCACCTTTTTTACTTGAATGTGAAGTGTAAACCAAATAATGGTATGCTAGTTCCCACAAAAAATGTATTGTTAATGTTTAAATTTTGGAATTAAAAAAACAACTAAAATCCGAATATTGATTATAGATTTGAAATTTTCCAGTATTATGGGGAGTAAATAATTCCAATGTAGAAAAGAATTTTAATTAACATATTTATTTTAATTACAAGTTTAACCTGGTATGCTAATAAGGGAACTTGCGTATGTCCAATGTTACTTATGATCAGAGGTCTTCTAGACCACCATTCGGAACAAGTGAAGTACCATTTGTCGCTTCTCAGCCTACTGGTGGGGATCTGGCCATTTTTTCGTATTCTTCCGGAACATTCCAAGAGAACCCTCTGAAGCAACGTGTGTGGGGAGTTTTTAAAGAACCTAAAAGGCTTTCAAAGGCGGGATGGGGTTAAGGAACCTGCACAGGAGGTCTGGGTCTTTCGATATCTCGACAACGGATCGATTGGCACTAGTTTTAGCAGTATTTTTCTTCAATATTCTGGAAGAATTCTATAATCACATTCTTAGCAGCTCTAAGGACCTACAGGGGGAAACGCTCTGAATTACTGTACTGACTGCAGCTTTACGTGATTTGTTGCGACTTGATTAGTCAGATTGACAGTCATTAAAAATAATTTTGCATGGAAACAAACACGTTTAAAAATAATTTTAACAATACATTTTGGCGCAACGCATTCCCAAGGATGAACGAGCTGGGCAACTGCGTTGTTCATTTTTTAGTAAGAACGTGCACAGCCCAAATAAAATATCTAAAATGCACTCCGGAGGTGCCACGCTGAGTTAGTAAATAATATTGGGTAGGATGCACTAAAGATGCCACGCATCACTAAGACCTTCCTTTCCCTTTTGACGAACAATTCCGGAGTTTTAGCAAACGTGAAACGAGCGCATGCGCAGTGTCCAGACCCTGGAAACGATACTGCGCATGCGCTCGCCTGCTAAAACTCTGGAATCGTTCGACAAAAGAAAGCCGGCCAATCCTGCCAACGCGACTACTAACAGAGCAGTGGCGGCTCGTGCTTAGGTTGCATGGTTGCGCAACCCCCAGAAAATGGAAAAGATCTCATAATATCATAGGAATATACATTTTCCTTTTAAAACATTCATTATTAAAGATATTGCAGCAATATCGATGTATATGAAATCATTTTGAAACCGAAGAGAGTCCAACTGGCGCTCTCTACGGTGTCTGGTGCCTTGCGAGGAATTGCATTACGCTCTTGACTGTATTAATGGGTTTACTGCGCTTACTCTTTGGCACTTCGCTTTAACACGGGGAACATACGGCCTTTTGGTTGGGCAACGAGCTAGTGGCGCTCTGGCGCTGCGCGGCGACGGAGGGTCTGATTTATTGATTGATTTATTCCTGTTTCTGGGCGCGTCAACTGCTCTGATCATTAGTCCTGTTAGAGTAGTGCATGTTTTTTTCTCGGGAGATGGCGGTGATCTTCCCCCGCTGGATGGCGAGATCCGGCGCCGACCTACCGTCGGCTAGTGGGGTGTCCCCCTAACCAGGACTCTCCCACCAGCGGGGCACCGCCCCAGCCGGAACAAGCTCTAAGCTCCCGACCGGTCTCCCGGGATATGTGGTAGTGTAGTGCATGTTAGTGTAAGTGTGTGTGTAAGGGGAGAGGATAGGACAAGAAATGGGAAGGACAGATCGCGCGCGGTCCGTGGCCCGTTTGATAGGGTACTGCTCCGGCATTCGCCTGGTGTTGTTCGGAGAAACCACGGAAAACTACCGATCAGAGCAGCCGGCCGCTAGAATTCTCCTCCAGACAGCGACTGAATTCGACCTAGCTGAAAAGCTAGTGTCAAAAATCCTGCCGCCGTCAGGACTCGAACCTAGTACCTCCCGGTCAGAAGCGCTGCAGGCGACAGAGGGAATTTCAGGGGAATACCCATATTCTGTCTTCGTCTGACTCACTGTGACATTGTTTTATGATTTTCGCTTGTTATTGAAGGTGCACAAGTTCTGTCAATTATTGACAATATTGAATGCATTGTTTATGATATTTGGATATTTGTTTTCAGGCATTCAATGCATTGTTTTTTTATATTTGGAGATTTGATATCAGGTTTGTTGATTTAAAACGTACATTTGATGAACTCTTTTTGTAAAGGTGTCCGTTCAGGATGGAAGTCCCTTAAGTGTCTCGCGGAAGCCAATGTGACTGTTTGCGAGCATTCTTGTGAATACGAATGTGTGCCGAAGATCATTCATTATTGCCAAATATATCAGGGTAGTGAAGTTTTCGAAATAAAATAATCGTATTTGTGTGAAACGTGTCGAAGCTTGTTGCAATGTGCTTAAGTGCCCTAATCAACGCCAGAACCACGTGCGCGGGTGTATAAATATACCTTACGCGGACCCATAAAATTATGTAAGTAGTGTTACAATATATACTTTTATTTAACTTAGTATAAAATTGATTGGAATTGCGTAAATTTTTATTATATATTCGTATTTTGAATTTTGGAAATTACATTTCCGTCATTCGATTGGGTTGCAACCTCCAGTCTGTTGGGGCACCAGCCGCCACTGACAGAGAGTACTACAGATACTACTAACGTCACGACACAGCACGCCGCTTCGGAAGGGTTAAAACGGAAACCTAGGCTCGGCATCGGGGAGAGAACAGCTGCGTGCACCCACGAGCGGACGTCGACGCCTACAGATATTGCAGGCCCCGCCGCACCGCTCCCCTCCCGGCAGGGAGTTTATAGTTAGAACAATCTTCGGGAAATCTACTATATATAAATGTAACGATTTGGGAAGCCGCCACGCCGCGTGCCGACACGCCGACCCGCGCATCCGGCTTCTCCCGCCCTCTCCGCCTGCCCCCTCTCCGGCCATGCCTGCCCCTCCCCCGGGCCATTGGACCGCAGTTGCCGGCTCGTCTCCTTCCCCGCCGTCGCCGTGGCCACCGGCAGCGACCGCGCGCCCGAGCGGAAGCGGCGCAAACGGCCAGGAACCCTGCCAGCCTCCGCTGACCTACTATCACATCCTACGCACGCTGTTAGGTCTTGGGTGTTCTGGATACGCTCAAGCTTTTGGCTATTTGCCACCCATGCTGTAATTCTTATGTATTACTACTTTTGATTTCTGATGGTGTTTGGGGGATAATTTTTACTTTCTCGCTACGGAGTAGAGAGAATGTTATATAATGCTGCCCGAAAAACGGCGAATTTTCGGTAGAAAATCTATTCTTACAGGGCCCTCGGAACGAAAAAGTGGATAAATCCAGTTGCTAAATTTAGAAAAAAGTTCTCAAACAGATTGTATTGCCAGAATCCAAGTTTTATGGGTCCTTGATACCGGAAAATCTAATACTGGCAAAGTCTGTCTGCCCGCGTGTCTGCCCGCGTGTCTGCCCGCGTGTCTGCCCGCGTGTCTGCCCGCGTGTCTGCCCGCGTGTCTGCCCGCGTGTCTGCCCGCGTGTCTGTAAACAACGATAGCGGCGAAACCGTTCAACCTATTTTCTCCAAAATTTATATTCCTCAATCGATCTGGCGGATGTCGTGGCCCCTTGAATTTGAAACCGATATTTTAATTTTGGGAGGAACTTTACATGAAGCCCCTGAAACATTTTCAAAATTATCAAACAATGGCTCCATAGTTTTTGATTAAATATTGTTGTTGGTTAGAGTGAAAAACGTTTAAGAGAATGGTGCAAGTCTCATTTTCGTTAAAAACTCTGATTTTTCGAAAATTGCAAAAATTCAATTTGTTTTCGGCGTCTTCCTACAACTAGAAATATGAAGATCGAGATTTTTTCCCAAAATGAAATCTGTTCCGTAAAAATAGATTTTCAAATAAGGTCATGTACAATTTTTCGATAATTTGAGTACTTTTCGTGTAATTTTGCGTGAAAATGCTGGCGAGAAAGAACGTGCTGTTTTAGCAGCACTACATTGGAGAATACTATTTACACATTTTTAACATTTTTAAAAATTGTACCTTTAACGTAACTGTTAAGATATTGAGCTGAAGCATGAAATGTCATTGTCTGGACGTCTGTATTTGCAAATAAGATTTTTTCAATATTCGTAAAAGATGATAATATTTTTGCAAAATTTCAAAAATCATCAAGGATATTTTATGAATTTCGGAATAGTGAGCATAGGTTTTGTGTTGCCACAATAACCGTATTTGCTATAAAAAACGTGATAGGTGATTTACATTTAATACCTGTTCTCTACTAATGTCCCCATGTTAGCATTTTATTTTCGGTTTCGAATAGTACCTTGACTGATGAGAAACTACTGTTGAAGAGCAACGCTAAAAATAAATCACAATAAACAGTGTGTGTTAATTGGAGCTCAGTGATAGCAAGTTCGGGTGAAAGGATAATCAAATCATTTTCCAAATTTTGAATTTAATAAATTAGGAATACATAACTCGAAAGAAGATTCTCCGTTAAGATTCGATCCGCGTCTGATATAAATATACAAATAATTCTATTATTATTATTATTATTATTATTATTATTATTATTATTATTATTATTATTATTATTATTATTATTATTATTATTATTAAAAGTATTCCTAATGTTCATGTTTATGGTGCTCTCGTTCTCTTATTAGAACTTACTAGCTGTCTTAGACTCGTTTATTTATCTCACGTTACTAGGCAGCTGTAAATACCAGAGAAGGATTGCTTCCGAATTTGTGAGACTTTTTTTAGAAGAAGTGCGACGAGGTCTCTCGTATTTCGACAGTTCGTTGCTCTTTCATGCGTTTTCCAAAATGTATACACAAAATTTAAATATCTAAGTGAAAGAAAAACATTTCGTTCAGTGCAAGGTAAGTATGGTGGCAACCTATTGCCACGTGGGTGTGCATACGACTAATAATATGTTAAAGGGAGCGTACAGGTTTTAACCTGTAATTGTTTAACCGTGCCTCAAAAGAGCCCACAGACGACTAGTTCTACCTTACCAGATTTACCATGACTCGTGCTAAACCGAACAAAATTCACCTTCATACGCTGTACCGGGTTAGTTTTCATGCACAGATCCTCAGGATTCCGTGAAAAACGAACCTATGTTCAAACGAAAAAGTAGGAGATTACGTATTTTCTCATGATATTTATACCAGTGGGGATGTGCCCATAACTCCACGTGTTTTTCTGGACGGTTAAACAATATGGGTAGAACTGTCATGTATCCAGGACCCGATTAATGTTTTCGAGGGCCCTACGTACGGCCGAAGTATCAAGGCCCCCAAAAATATTCAACAATTGAATAGATGTAATCAATGTGAATGTGAAAAGAAACTATTACCTTTGCAATTTAGAAATTAATATTAAAATACTTTTAATGTTAATTAACTAAAATTTCGTCCAATAAAATACTAGGCCCCATTGAGCAGGCGCCTTAAGCACGTACTCAGTCTGCTTATGCATTAATGCACCCCTGCATTTATACGTAAGTGTATGAACCGCTTCACACCTAAAGTGACATTTGTAAACTTTGAACAATTATTATTACATCTGGAGAACAGACAAAACGTCAAGAAAAGTCTTGTATAACATACAGTGAGACTGTCTTAAGCGGTCATCGTTGGTTCCGGCAAAAATTGGCAATTAAAGCAGGTGGGGTGATAAATGGAGGTTTTAAAAAGGAAACTTCATGCCCTATTTGGCCTTCTGCAATGTATTTAAGCACATTTTCTTTTTTAAAGTCACAGTTAAACTGTGTGAAGGTTAAACTGTGTTAAACTAAGGTAAGAAGTGCATTATTCTGTGCACGTTTTCTTAAAGTCTAGGATCTCTACCCTTACCCACATTCAAGTTAAATTATGGATGCAGGCGGTGACGAGCTTTTTTTTTTGGCAAGAATTGGTAAGAGAATATTCGCTTCCGTGTAATAAAAACCATTTCCAAAGGCAAATCAGCTACGGATTTTGGGCATTATCGCTCGTCGTTCCTTTCACGAAGGAATCGACTAATTGCCGCCAGAACACGGAGGACGATAATTTAAATAATTATATTTCCCACCGAACTCTAAAAAACTGGCACAGGCAATAAAGTTACATATAAGTCCCTAAGGAGAGCAATAGGCCATCCCAACATTCGCGCATGAGATAGGAAAACTGGACGATTAATCTGAATGTGAGTTATACGCATGCGAGTTTCATTTCCACAGACCGCGCGCCGCCCCTATGCGGCCTGCGGGTCGCGCCCCGCGGCCGCCGACGTCCTTGGCCCTTTTCCTTGCGGCAAGCGTCGCTTTGACCCCCGCCGCGGCTACCGCGCCTTGTCCCCAGCTCCGCCGACCGACCACTCTCGAGGCGAGGCGAGGCGAGGCGCACTTGAAACCCTCCGTTTTGGTATGATGCGCGGTTTGTGACCTGCATTAACGCCTGCCGCGAAGTGCGGCCACCCCCAGCCGATGGCACGGCCGTCCGCTCGCTGCGCGACCTTTTTTTAAACATTACAAGAAAAAAACGATGATTCCAGTCAATAAAAGTATATTTAAAGCAGACGTTTCGGCCTAAATTGTAAGGCCCTCTTCAGTGTCTGAAAGGTCAACACACCAATCAGTTACAATCTTACATATTACTAGTATAAAACAATTAAAAACAAAAACAATGAAATAACCAGGTACCACGTCTTTATTTAATTGTTTTTGTTTTTAATTGTTTTATACTAGTAATATTATGTAAGATTGTAACTGATTGGTGTGTTGACCTTTCAGACACTGAAGAGGGCCTTACAATTTAGGCCGAAACGTCTGCTTTAAATATACTTTTATTGACTGGAGTCATCGTTTTTTTTCTTGTAATGTTTGATTTATCCACTGAATCCTGATTTTATTTTAACTTTCCCTCCGCCAATAGCCCTGGCGGGCCGGTAGTTTGTTTTTCATGATAGGGATACATGCGGCGCAGCTCGTTGGCTTTTGCGGCAGAGAAGGGGGCAGTAATTACTTACTAACTTAATACTAAAAACCTATGGATGAAGCCGGCGCTTTGGCCGGCAACCTAAGGTAGCATACATGCTTATCTAGTCTTGTGGTGTTTCTTATTAATAACGTCTTGATTGTTTTTCATTTCCATTCACTCACGCATTCATACTTGTATCTATTTCCACTTATTCACACGCCTAGCACACGCACATTCACGCGACACTACACTAGAACTTCACATTGCGCCACGGTGCCGACTGCTGAAAGCGTTCGTGGCGGTTAAGGAGGCTCCACAATAGCCCTCGAACGGGAACGCGAGGTACGTGCGCTTCTCATTAAACGCCAACGGGAAGACGAACAGCGCAATGCATCTGTAGCGGCAAAGAAGAGAAGTTCAAGAAATAATTGCCGAAACCGAAGCACTTCTAGCTACGCTACTCTCTTTGCTTCTGTTCACTCTTTGCTTTGCCATATGTCTGTCCATCTGAATATTAATTAGAAAAATATCATAACAACCAATAAAAGCAAAAACTACTACGAA
>BLKR01009459.1:0-47500 GCA_011170035.1 Teleogryllus occipitalis | reverse complement strand
GCCTTATAGAAAAAACACGTCAAAGAAAACCTTCAAAAACTTGATATCCCTCCAAGGCTTTTCAAATTAATGCAGAAGCCTGCTATCTTAAATACTTGCCGCATTGTCCAAAAACTTCTAAATTCTGATTCTTAAGTAAATAGCAAATTATAGCATAAATAGCAACTTGACAAAAAGTCAGTTGTTATTTGAGAACCAGGTCTTCCTGTGAACCAGCAATGTGTAAACATATTATTATTATTATTATTATTATTATTATTATTATTATTATTATTATTATTATTATTATTATTATTACAATTGACTTTATTAATGTTGCGAGACCCGGGCCATGAGGCCCACTCTTCCGCCTAACCACGTATTACAAAAATGTATAGCTAAAAATTGAAAAATAGGAATTTTCTAAGGTACATTTAGTAATAATGTAACACAAGGCATATCTTGCCCCTGGGCTCACAACAGCCAAAACAACGCCGCAGCGTTCGCCTTCAACGGCCAGAGAAAGCCAGTTGAGTTGGGCCGGTTGGCCAGCGGAGGGCGGCCCGCGCGGGGGAGGCGAGCGCGGACATGGTCAATTTGCGGGCGCTGAGTGGCCGCTGGCCGAGCCCTGCTGGCGCGGGCGCCGCATGGGTCGCGGCCTCGGCCTCGCGCGCGAGCACCTCCTGCCTCCAGGCCCTCGACCTCGGCCGCCGAGGCGCGCCGCGGAGGGGCCCGGAGGGGCGATGGGGGCGGACGGGAGACGCCACCATGCAAGATTGATTGATTGATTAATTGTTATTCCGGGCGCGTCAACTACTAGGTATTAGTCCCGTAAGTGTAGTGCATATTTTTTTCTCGGGAGGTGGCGGAGTTCTTCCCCCGCTGGATGGCGAGATCCGTAGTGACCTACCGTCGGTTAGCAGAGTTTTTCCTAACCAGGTATCTCCCAACAGTGGGGCACCGCCTCAGCCGGGGCAACCTCTAAGCTCCCGCCCGGTCTCCCGGAATTTGTGGTAGTGTAGTGCATGTTAGTGTAAGGGGAGAGGATTGGAAAAGGAAGAGGTAGGAAAGATCGTGCGCGGTCCGAAGCCCGTTTGTTAAGGTATTCCGTAAACTCCGGAATTCGCCTGATGTTGATCGGAGAAACCATGGAAAACTACCGATCAAAACAGCCGGTCGCTAGAATTCTCCTCCAGCCATGGAAGAGGTGCGAGTGTTTCAACGTCGTCTCTTTATGGTTCAACAGCGGGGGACAGTAAAGAACTTTTTTCTAAGCTTAGTGCAGAATTAGACGCGCTTTCCCAGTTCCTAAGTGTTGGTGATACCTTTCCGACTGTAGTAGGTCAATGACAATATCGTTCCCTCTGCATCATCGTAGATTGGGTTTTGTCGGTTTTGAGTCTCGGTATCCCAATGTACAGTGAAACTCCTTTATGCCGACCATGTAAATTTGTACCTAAAATTGGTCGTCTTAAAGGTTGTTCGTCATGAAGGGATTTCTCTTCCCAAGTTTCTTCTTGGAATTGATATTTGCCATTTGCCAGGATGAAATAAAAATTGTACCGAAAACAGACATCCCTATTACATTCCCTAAACAACCAGAGGCACCACTACACAACGAAAGCGTTTTAAGTGCTGGATTGTATTCCAAATTGAAGGAGAAATCGTGGAACTTGCCTCCAATGTCATTTTAAGAATAGCCGATCCGAAACCGAAAGGCGATGAATGACAGCGGCGGTAGCCCCTGCAGCGTGAGAATTATTATTATTATTATTATTATTATTATTATTATTATTATTATTATTATTATTATTATTTTCATCTTTCAACTATTAATAGTTAAATTGTTGGGAAGGGATTCCGAAACTCAAGAAAGCGAGCGCAGACGATTTTCTCCCCCATACGTCACATACAGTTTTTTACTGTTTTTGACTTAATAAATATCTAAATATCTAGAAACCGCATGGTTCCTCGCAGTTTGCCACCATGGCCGCAAGTTACAGCTAGCAAAAACAACATAAGACATTGAAACACATTTCTGAAAATTTGAATAAATATGGTTGCACTACCGGAGGAAAAGTATGATTTTATAAAGGAATTGATGCACGTTGGTCGGGAACAGAGAACGGGGTGGTAGGCGTGAAGGGAATTTCAATACATTGTTCTTACGGGAAAACATTCCGTCCGGAAAAATTAATCGGGAAGACGGGGGGTCGCGTTGAAGGGCTGGTCGTAAAGAGGGGTTTCACTGTAACTACCCTGATTCCCGAAGTATTAACCGACCGAGCCAGTACAATTTTTGTACTCCGAGCTAATCTTCTGACATGACTGGTTGTGTAATGGAAACATATTAACATCATTGTCACACACCAGTCAAATGATTTATCTATCCCAACTTCAAAGCTTTAAACCTCTCCTTGCAAAAGTTTCATGAATTCCGGTGTGGAAAAAAATGTAATTTTGGGGAAAAGAGGATAATCAGTAGATATCCGGGAAGTTCCTCCGTTTCCCCTACCTCTCAGTGCTACATTACTTTTTATTCACTCATTTGAATTATCTCTTTAACGAATCTTTCATAATCGGTTAGCCTACAGAGCAGCATGAGAAAATAATAGATTGGAATCCTACAAAAAATGTTCTCCAGTTTTCCGGCGCCTACCTGTACGTTCGCTAGTAATGGGTTTTTCCCCAGGTATCACCGCCAGTGGGGCACCGTCCCAGCCGAGACGAATCCTAGGAGCCATCTTAGAGAAAATTTTAAATATGTTCATGGGCTTCACGTAAATTACTCCCCAAAATTAAAATATCCATTTCAAATTCGAGAGTCAGTGACAGTTTCTCGAAAATATGAGAAGTTGTGGCGTAATTTTGCGTGCAATATGGACAGTGAATTACCATTTTCTTGCCTGCTGTTTTGATGTTACTGTTGTTCACAGAAAAACTGACGTCTTAAGAAAAACACCGTTTTTTTATTCTGGGACTCACAGAACGTGAGAAGAAAGTAATAATACAGTATTCTATTCTAGAAGAAAGAAAAATCAATTTTTCGTTATTAGTTACATTTAAAACGTGTTTTATAGAGAAATTGGTTCTTTTTGCTACACCTTTACGTAAGTTTCTCTTACACTACTTATACTCTTATCTAGGCTTACGGTAAAAGTTAAGTAATGTATCTAAGGAGATACTTTTTACTCACTATACATTTACACTTTCTCGTTATAAAAATAGGACATATACTAGTGCTGCTACAATAGTGCCTATCTACACTATTATTTGTAACGGTTAGTAATATTATATTTCAAAATTACATTCTACGAATTGAATCTTCCTTTATCAGAGTACTCGAAATAACTAATAAATAATTAATTGTAAGTCTTGGCTTGTAACTGGAACGTTTCGGGTTTTCGTTTCTCAAATCTACAGCTGGTGCACACTGACTGAGCTCTCAACATCAAATAAGAAAGAGCGGCTAATACCTCTTTACTAAAGGGGCTCCTGCCACCGAGCGAAGTGTTCAAGGCGTAGCGCGCTGACTTCGCATTCGGGAGGCCCGGGTTCGATCCCCGCGCCGACCATCCTGACCGGGGTTTTCGTGGTTTTCCTCGGCCGTCCAGGCAAATGCTGGGATGGTTCCGCTCCAAGGCCACAACTGTGCTCGCCCTCCCTAGATGATCGAAGATGTCAAGATTTCAACGTTGCGGGTCGTTTGCACATGAGTGGTGCATTCCTTCCGGGTAGGTCAGGGGCTTAGCCGTAGGAGGGGGAAACAGATGCGTCTTCGGGCAACGGTTCAGGCGACTTAAAATTGTGCAAATTTGAATTGAATTAAAACTGCCTAGGATTAGTTTCGGATAGGTAGGATTGGGGGTACATAGAAGCGTTTCCTTACAGGTCAGGCTCAGAAATGTCACTCGCTTTGAGAGTGACTCTTCCTTCTCAGCAACTGAGATGATCAGTCTGGCCCCTGAGACGCCAGCACTGACCACGTTCGTCACTCAAGTACAACACAACAACGAAACACATAAAGAACATTGAAAATAGATTAGATAGAAGGGGAAAAGATTAGATTAGAATAGGTTTTTAGCGTTTTACATGATTTTTATTGACTTTTGAATTGTTAATATTTTGGAAATTAAATAGAAACAAATATTGTAGAGGCATGGAAGAAAATTTCGATACATTGACATAAACGTCTGTCTTTATTATCTAATATATCGTTTTTTATCATAGATCACAGGAATATATGGAAGAGAATTACTGTTATGACGCAATCTGCAAAGGCGAGAATAAAACGCCATATTTATTCAAAGGCTGGCGGTTAGGGGGCGCCACTGCATGGGCAGTAAATTGTTCCTTAAGAGAAAGCGCATCGGAGCACCGAACGGTGCACTAGGGATGGACGAAAGGCAATCGGATCAGGAGAAATATCTGCGGAACTTTTCTTGAGCTCATGATCCCGTTTTCCTTTCTTTTGCCATCCACTTCTAAATTATGAATACAATAACTTGTGCTGACAACATTTAATTACAAGAAATGTTCGCTCCATGTAAGTGAAACTGTTTCGATAAATAAACAAGCTACAGATTTTTTCGACATTACTGTAGGCGAAATAACTAAATCTCAACACGTTTTGCATCTAAAAAATTGCAGTGCATATTCTTTCCCGCATTATTTGTACCGGTCACGTAATATGGTTTAAGTGTGCCTTACGCTATCCGAGGACACACATTTAATAAAAAGTATGGAGCCATTTGCAAAAACGTTGAAATATATTTTTGAAGATTCATTTAAAGGGCTTCCAAAAATCAAAATTTCCGTCCAGAGGCCCTCGAATACCTTTAATATAATCCATAAATATCAATTCAAAGGAAATCAGATGAATACTTCATGCGGTTGTAATGACCACAGTCGGACAGACGTTTTGCCGTCAATCGATTTTTCGGTATCAAGGGCCCAGAAAACATTGATTCTGACTACACAATGTGTTAGAGGAAGTAATATGCAATATATAGGAACAAGATTAATTCACTTTTATATTCTCGCCCTCACTTTGTAAGAAGATAAATTATTGTAATCTTACGCCAGAAAACAGCGAATGTTCGACAGAAAAACTCTTATTGCTGTGTTCTGGCAACGAAACTAGTGGTTCTACACACAATACTTTCTCGCATTATTTCCAAATTAGCAAATTTTCGAAAATTCAGAGTTTTTAACGAAAATGAGACCTACGCGATTCTGTTAATCGTTCTTTTTCTTTAAAGAAAAAATGTAAAGCGGTATTCGAGAAAATGTTTTTCATAATTTGCATAGATTTCAATATCAAATTATGCACAAACTACTCGTTTTTCAAAAAATCGTGAATGACTATGTTTTAGATCAAATTTTGTCTAAGACAATTATCTCCATCTTCAACGTTGTCGTTTTCAACTATTAAAATTTTGCAATTTTCGAAAATACTAGAAATACTGAAAATTCCATTGCCTGAAATGAGACTAGCACCAATTTTGTTGCCGTCAGTTTATACACACGAGGAGACAAATTAAAGAAAATAGTTGAAGTTGTTTTTTAGAAAAAAGACTGTCCATATTGCACGCAAAATTACGCCACAACTTTTCATATTTTCGAGAAACTGTACATGACCGTATTTCAAGATATCTCTTTAAGGAACAGATTTTATTAAGCCGATAAATTGTACATGTATGCCGTACATTCAGCCGTAAAATTGTACATGTATCTGTAATATTGTAGTTGTAGGAAGACGCCGAAAAACAATGTACTGTTGCAATTTTCGAAAAATGAGGAATTTCAACGAAAATGAATTTGCACCATTCTCTTAAATTCCTTTAACGCTATTCGAGGAAAAAGTGGAATCAAAATATTTGGAGCCCTTATTGAGAAAATGTTGAAACTTTTGTTGACATTTCATATAAAGTCACCCTCAAAACTAAAATATTTGTTTTATATTCAGAGGACCTCGAAGTCCTTTAAATCGATCGGGAAATATCAATTTTGGGAATATCTTCTTAACGGCTTACCCACTACCGTTGATTACAGACCGACGGTCAGACAAACTATTTGGCGCCAGCCAATTTTTCGGTATTAAACAGATTCACAAAACATGGCTTATGACTACACAACGTGTTAGAAGAAGTAATTTACTAAACATAGGAACAAGAACAAGCTGAACTCGTGGCTCATTGCAAAGTCGCAAGCCTTTCACCACTGAGGTCGGGGTTCGATTCCCGTCGAATCTCATGTGAAATTTGTTCCAACAAAACGAGTTCTGCTGCTTCGCAAGGGCTAGTCCAACCCCTGTGAAGAGTCCTAAACCCTACCCCTATCCTTATTCCTTCCCAATTCTGGCCGCTGGGTAGTGACGCAGAAGCGCGCGGTAGGAGGCGCGTACGCGGAGATGCTACCTGGCGGTCCTCTTGACAACCGACTGCGACGAGACGCGACAGACAATATTAACGGAGGATTAGACTCCAAAAAACAAACGCTGTGATGGGAGGATTACTCCAAGAAGCGCAAGGCGCTCAACGCCCCCCTGGAGGGCTTGGAGGCGCGTTGCGTCAAAAAATGGACGCAACAAATTAAAAAAAAATTAACCACTTTTTATTTACCAGAGATATCCCGAACTCACTTTCTTGCCGAAATAATTGAACTCATAGCCATGCTCTGTGTGCAAGCTGTGTGGTTTCGAATGGCGGAGATGTGACTTTCACATCACATACTTTTCAGTTCTCACTAGGGAGTTTTTGCGAGGCAATAAGAGTTTTTCGATTGAAAATTCGCCGTTTTCCGGCACACGTTTACAACACTTTTTCTTGTGAAGTGAATGCTAAAAAATGAAAATGGATAAATCTTGTTCCTATTTTGACAGTAAATTACTTCATCAGGACATCAGAACCCATGTTTTGTGGGCTCTTGATACCGAAAAAAAATTGACGCAAAAACGTCTGTGGCCAACGCTAACGCCTGGCGATTTTCTCCAAAATTGAAATTCCCCGATCGATATAAATACACTTGGTTCCTTCTAAGTTTGAAACGGATAAATTAATTTTGGGATCTACTTTGTATAAATCTTCAACATTTTCAACATTGTCTCGAAAATTGATCCACATTTTTTACTCTTTGCCCTTGAATAGCATTAAAATTGTTTAAGAGAATGGTGCAAATCTCATTTTCATTGAAATTCTTAATTTTTCAAAAATTGAAAAAGTTTACATTTTTTCGTCTTCCTTATTCTTTCCCCGCCAGTATTCCTGGCCGAGCGGTAGTTTATTTCCATGTTAGTGGTACATGCGCCGCAGCTCGTTGGCTTTTGCGGCTACTACTAACTTAATACTAAGTTAACCTATTGATGAAGAAGCTATTATCGCTTTGGCCGGCAACCTAAGGTAGCATTCATGCTCTTATAGTCTTCTGGTGCTTCTTATTAGTAAAGTCTTGATTGTTATTTCCATTCACTCACTCATTCATACTTGTAACTATTTACACTTTTTTATACGTCTTTTAGCTCACGCACATTCATACGACATTATATACAAGTCTCTTCTTACAACTACAATATTGAGGTTAGCGATTTTCTTTCGTAAAAACGTCTGTTCTTTAAAGACAGGTCTAGAAATAATGTTATGCAAATTTTTCGAAAATGTCAGTAGTTTTCGCACAACTTTGCGTAGAATATAGGGCATTCGTAAACAAATATCTTCTGAAGAACTGCTCCAAAGTTTTTCTTCAATATTTTTCACAGATAGGACAAGGAACACTTGAAAGAATGGCGCAGGTGTCATTTTCTTTCAACTCTGAATTGTTGGTAATTGGAAATTTAGAAATTATGCTAGAAAGCAGGTACTGTTCTAGCACTACTAGTTTCTTTTCCAACGTCCGGAAATAAGAATTTTTCTGTCGAAATTTCGCCGTTTCCGCCGCACGACTATTATCTACATACTATTATCGACATTGTATCTATCCACGTTTTTGTGTCCCTGCGGAAAGGACCGCAAGGAGAAAAAATATTCAAAGTATTTTATCCCTTGTCTTTTCTCATAAACTGATTTTTTTAAACATGCAGAAAATGAATGTAGAACATTGCTATATTCCAGTGGTGTAGCCTCAATGTATGCGAGTGATGTGTTACATCCCTTAGTTTTCAATAACTTAAAAATATTTTCAGTCAAGTTCAGTTTGGAAGATAAGCAGTTTGTGATACGATTCGTTCACGTGCCCTGTCGATTCCGAGAATGAGTCACTCGCGGCGCGGCTACAGTGTGTGCAGACGACGCACTTTCACGCGGAAAGTGACGCTTCGCTATGCAGTTCCAAGTAGAGGACGGGGCTTGGGCCTTCGGCCCTCGCGTTAGCATAAAACATCCTTTAGTCTGTTCATCGCATAATTGCCAACGCATTTTATGGCAATACACCTTAAAAATAATTTAACATGTATATTTTCTTAATGTTTTCCAGGAAAGCCTCCATTTTGTTGCCTCCTGTTTGAACCATAATTTTTTTCTGCCTTGTATACTCGCGCGTGAGCGAATCGTATGCGTCCGCACGCGTGTATACATCGTACGAAAAACAGCATTTCAGGCTAGTGTTTTATTTTCTCTTAAGTCTCTCCCTCTTTTTCCTATCTTCTCCCTCGTTATTTACGTGTGCTGTCCATTAGGCGTGTCCCATCGCTGGATGTGACTAAACGAGATATCCCGAACTCACTTCCTTGCCGAAGTCATTGAACTCACAGCCATGCGCTGTGTACAAGCGGTGTGGTTTCGACTGGCGTAGATGTGACTTTTACTCTCACATCACATACTTTTCAGTTCTCACGAGGGAGTGTTTGCTCGGCATATCGTCCAGTAATCGACTGCAATTTCGATCTGCGCAGAGGCACAAAAGTAGCAAGTTTTTGCGCCCTCAAACGTTAAAACAATCGAAAGCACTTTCGATCTTCTGCGCATGCGCAGTTCAAGTCTCGCATCACCTTTTTGCATCTGCGCACGCCTTAGTGGGCAGCAATCGATTGCAATATCGATCTTCTGCTCATGCGCAGATGCACAGAAGTGATGCGAGACTTGAACTCCACATGTGCAGAAGATCGATAGTTCTGTCGATTGCTTTAACGCTTCGAGGTGCAAAATCTCCAATGATGCGTAACTCAAACTGCACGTGCGCAGAAGATTGATAGTGCTGTCGATTGCTGTACACTATGCCGTGCAAAAACTCCTTATAGAAATGTTCGGAATGACGTCACGTTTGACGGGAAAGTGTTGGGTGACAACCTCTGCTGTGCGCTTATGCGATTCCTAGAGAATTAGTAGGTTTTTGACTGAATTATGAGGTTGCCGAGGTACGTGTGACTCATCACATTTCTTATTTACAATATTTGCTTTCTTTCGTTTTATTTAGGTTTTGGCTACGAATTTCGTCGACAAATTGGATTTAAAAAAGCTCCATTTTATCAACACATGTCAGAGCACTACTTTTTTGAAAACGGTTCCGAGCAAATATGATCATAACCTTAGCGATGATGCTAAGGTGCTGCATTATAATAAAATGAAATGTTTTTGGCATTAAGTTCTACATGCCCTTTGAGGCACAATGTTAGGGTATTTGATTCAACGTACTCTTTCATCGGTTATGAAAAGTACTCACGAATTTCGAGTCCCTGTGCTATTAGCGTAGAAGGGAAATGAATACTTCCGAATATTTTTATAAACTGTCAGGTTTTTCAATATTTATTTTATCAATTGGTATCAATTATTTATCCCTGAGAGAAATATTACCTACATTAAACTTTAATAAGTGTTTGGGAAAAATCCAGAATATTCGTAAACAGATTCCCAAAAAAGTTCGTAATTTTTCACGGAGTGGAGGAACTTTCAACGCTTAAGTTAACTAGAATTTAATATAAGTTAACTATTAATATTTTAGTTGTATTAATTGTAACAAATATATGGTTATTGAAAAATATAAATAAATGTTGCTCATTTTTATAACATATTTAAAAAAGTTTGCAGTTTCCTGTGTTGAATTCAAATTTTAATGGTTGAGTGTGAATGTGCAAGTCACGCGATTAAAATATTACTTGTTATCCCCAATGATTTTAATATTACCATTTTTTTGAAACGCACATTCAATATCTTTTGCTTTGCAACTTTTAATAAACATTTGATGCCATTTCTTACAATACAATTGGGACACGACTTCATAACCCTAGTGGCAGAAGAAAACGGTTGATTTCGTGACCTACGTAATATTTGGGCGTAGCTTTTACACAAATAAAGTCTTGAAGAAAATGGCTTTGCTTTTACACAAATAAAGACTTGAAGAATAAAAATCAGTGGCTCATACACGTTATGATGCTATGTTTGTACAACACGTTCAGGCTATGTAAATAAATGACAACTAATTTTTTAATAGCTGTGTCCTTTATAGTGCGATTTTTCAAACCGTGCCTCTGGCAGGTATCAGCTGTTGACGTTTTCATCCAATCGGGAGCTTGAACTTCACCATAGTGACGTCACTATAGCGACATATAAGTTCCCGATTGGATGAAACCGTCAACAATTGATACCTGCCAAATACACGGTTAGAAAAACGCACTATAGTGGGTTGTTTATATTTTTGCAAAATATGGAAAAACTACAGTCGTTTTCACGTGAAACATCTGAGAATGACAGGAAAATGTTTAGACGTATGAATTGCGAATAACGAAGATGAGAAGAACCGTAACATACTATTGACTTGAAATAACCATCTAACTTTTGTTGGCTTCAAAGCAGAAATCTGTGTCCTCTTTGTTCCCAGGGTGGTATAATTTTATATTTCTGATTTTTTGGGAACAGTATGGCATCTAAAATATCTTACTCAGTCTTTCCTGGCCCCTTTTGCCTCCGTCCACTATCGGACATAACTTGGTTACCGTGAAAATACAATTTTATTTTAGAGAAAAATAACCTCTCTGAGAGAAAGTGTACCTAAACACAACAAAAACGTTTTTAAACTATTAGAGGCAGAGAAAAACCTCCAACAAAAAATAATCACGACGTTTTAAAAGAAGCATATAGTAGCTTTCTAACAGCTTCTAGCAGCCTGCCGCTAGTCACCCAGAAGCGACGGTGCCGCTCTCAGAAGCTCTAAAAATCATGTGTTCTGGACATCTCTATTGGCGTTTCTTTGTCCCCTCTTCTGATGCAATCTTCCTTCGACAGCAGGCAAGGGAAACCCAGAAGTCACGTGCCACGATTGTGGACTCCAAAGCGGGGAGCGGGGTACAGTCGGCACGACTTTCTTTCTTCACAACAAATACAAAACTGCCAACTATCCCTAAGCACATTTCAACCTGATTCAGTACAGCTGGGTGACGAGATGTTGGTTAGCAGGCCTGGCAAAACAAGGTCACTCCTTTCATGTAAGGAAATATTTCCCAATAGCGTAGGGACGAATAGAGTCCGTGAAGTCGGAACAGTGCGTGCGATGGTATTTCGTTCGCTATGTGTGTCGTGCGTTTTAGTGTAAATGCTTAGTGTGCGTTAAATATACTACCTTGTCTTACTAGTGATCCGTTAAAAAAATCGTGAATTCGAAATTGTAACGCGAAAGAATAAAACATTTTTTGTGGGAAAGGACGCGACATGGCGAGCTGATCCAGTTCATTTGTGCCAGTGGATGAGTTACTTGTGGCAGATAACAGTGGTGAAGTATGTTTCTTATATGGATCTTTGTTTTTGTTTTATTGCTTTTGTTTATGGGGGATAGTGCATGCGATGAAAAATTGACAATTTTCAAGGAAGATTCAGTAGGTATAGAATTTGCAAAATAAAATTTTAAAATACTTGAGTGTAAAGTAGAAAGAAGCAGACTTTCAATATTTGGAATTAAGCGTTCAACCCGGAATATCATGATCGCATCCCCGTGTCTGCTAGCTAGGAGACACCACTGCTGTAAACATTATTATTTCTTAAATATTAAAATATTTCTTCTGTTACTATATTATAATATATTCTCGGTCCAGCCTTGACTATTGGTATTCTACTCTTAAAAATTGTTGAGGATTTACGAACCATTCCTTGTCTTTGTCTGCCCAGTAATTTAAGTCTGCTCAGTATAAAAACAGAGAAAAAAGGAGGGAAGAATGGAATCTCCGGCTTAAAAATACACTACATCCATAGCAAGAGCACAAAAATCTTAGGGAATCCAATATAAAGAAGCACTTCCCCCAAAAAGTCAAACAGGTTTGATTACCGGCCTTTAATGAAAGGGATGAAATCGAGAGGATGTCTCCCAAAGAAAAAGCTTCTCCTCAAGTACCGCTTATTTTTTGATAACATTAAGTTGTAGAAGCACAAATTAAAAGCACATATAGCAATTTGTTGCGACATCTCTCGCCCATTTCTGATGCAACTGGCTCTGTAGGTGTGGACGCTGGACATTGTATCGCAACAGTCTAGAGTGTCTCGCAAATGTCCCCATATAAAGTCCCGCGACTACTAGGCTTTAGGGTAGCGATTGGTATGTGACCGTTACTCAGCGTAGGGCCACTTCAGATTCAATGAAACTTCTGTGTAAAGGGAGGTAGGGATGCGACATCGCCAACAAAACATCAATGTTTCTAAATATCGATGGTCAAACTTAAAACATCGATGTGAATAAAACATCGACTCAAAACCCTCGCTGTTATTAAACATCATGTTCTTAAAACTGGATTAGTAACCATGGAAGTTCATACAAGGGGGATTTAGTTTGAAAGTGGTCTCATTTACTAATAATTTTAGTTACGATTTAACAGACAAAACAAAGTCAAAATATTATCAGACCAATTAACAAAACTTGAATTTTCTGATTCGATAAATATTTTTTCTTTCTTTATTGACGAAAACCCATTTTTTTAATTTCTCACTCTTGATCACTTTCGTCTGAAGGATATTCAACTTATGGATATCTGAAAATTATTAAAGAATATTGTTATCATGATCGTTTTTATTTTAAAAATATTGACCTTGTAAAAACATCAAACATTTTCGATGTTGAAAAACATTGGATTCAAAAAATTGATGTTAAATACGAGTATTTTATTGAAACATCGACATCGATGTCTCATCCCTGGGGAATGGGCGGGGCTGCCGTGCGCCGGGCCACGTGTTCGGTTAGCCTCGCGAGCGCGGCGCGCTGCCGGCGGCGGCGGCGGCGTAGGGATCCGGCGTGGGCGGTCTCCGAAATAACATGGCTCCGCCCTCGGCAATATTTCGCGCGGCCCGTCGCCCACTCCCCGTCCGCGTGGTTTCCGCGGCAGGCCGGCCGCTCGCCTGGACGCGCAACGGCTGGCGCGCGGAGCGGCCCACTGGGCCATGCCATGGTACTACTATGCCGCGCGTTTTCTTGATCCTCCAGCTCCTAATGTGAATATTTTTTGAAAGACATATTCAATATCTTTTTTTTTCTTTGCAAGTTTTAGTGAACATTTGATGCCATCTCTTGCAATACAATTGGGACACGATTTGATAGCCCTGGTGGCAGAAGAAAACGGTTGATTTCGTGACCTACGTGATATTTGGGCGTAGCTTTTGCACAAATAAAGTCTTGAAGAAGATGGCTTTGCTTTTACACAGTCTTGATAATCAAAATAAATTCAGTGGCTCATACACGTTATGATGCTGTGTTTGTACAACACGTTCAGGCTATGCAAGTAAATGACAACTAATTTTTTGATAGCTATGTCCTTTATAGTGCGATTTTACTAACCGTGCCTCTGGCGGGTATATGCTGTTGACGGTTTCATCCAATCGGGAGCTTGAACCTCACCATAGCGACGTCACTGTGACATAGAAGCTCCCGATTGGATGAAACCGTCAACAGCTGAAATCTGCCTGAGGAACGTTTAGAAAAATTGCAGTCTAGTCCTCGCTCAGCCCGGCATAGCACGGCCTGGTAGAAAATATGAGCATCACTCGGAACGTCACGGCTCTGTGCAGCGCTGCCCACCTTTCTTTTCAATGCGAACTTCCTAGTTTTTGCCCTCTCTTTCTATGTACCTGTGCGTATCATGCTCCTTGTTACTTAATTATTTCTAAAAGTATTAATTATTTCTTCAGAATTAAAAAACAACTTGTGTCGTTTCTCATTACTACATAGTCCAAAACTAGCTATTACGTTGACTTTTCTGTCGATGTAGTTGACAGCACTGCACTGCCCTGACGTAGAATGAACCTGCTTCTTCCCGCACCTCCCCCCCCCCGCTGTGGTGATCAAGTAAACGTTCGCGATTAGTAATTTGTTGATTAATAATTTTAATTCTTCCTACAAGGCCTTTGTATTTGTTGTTTCCAGGCACATCAACTGCTATGACCATTAGTCTCGTCAATGAAATGCATGTTATATTCCAGATGGCGATTTTCCTACTCTGCTGGGTCGTGACGTACGTCGCCGACCTCCAGGTAACTCCCAGGAGGGGTACTGCCCCAGCCGGGACAAGCTCTAAGCTCCCGCCGTGAGTAGAAGTGAAGTGCATGTAAGTGTGTGTGTTTTTAAGTGGACAGGTCGCGATACGGATGAGAAAGGTAAGATCGCGTCCAGGGCCCGATTTTAAAGGCCATGCTCCGGAATTGCCTGGTATTTAATGGAGAAACCACGGAAAACAACCGAGCAGAGCAGCCAGCCGCTCGAATCCTCCTTCAAATAGCGGCTGAATTCAATTTAACTATCTAGGTAGTTTAAATCTGACAGCGCCAGGATTGAAAACCTAGGACGCCCGATCAGTGAACCATTTGAAGGGGTCGGGGTGACAACTCTGATATTTTTATAAGAAATTGATGATAGTTTTTCAAGGCAGAGGAAAAACGTTTGTGCAAAACCAAATGTATCTTGGTTTGTGTATAAGCTTTTTTTCGTTTTCGATACATATAACATTCACATTCGTTATTTGAAATTGTTTATAAAGCGTTTGGATTTTAGTGCTAATTGTTTGGAGGGGAGGGCAATTCTATTATCTTTATTGTGTATATGTGGAATGAAAATGTTCATTATGTTGCCCCGATCCCTTATTTACTTCGCAACTCGCAGTGTAGGTAATGGGCTTCGCACAGGCAAATGACAACAGTGAATTTAAAGTTGATGTATCCTGTCACTTCTGGAGGTGCTGATAGCGACCCACACTTTCAGTTGCTTTAGCAACCGTCTGTCCAAGCTCATACCTAATCAGTTTCGTAAGCTGAACGACATTCAGTGGCGTCTCGCGCGATCTCTGCACCTGCTTCGCATTTGTTTTATGAGAAGGAATAATATGCTTTCTTGCAATCCACATTAAGTAAAATGTGTACTTCATTTTTTAAGGAAATTCTTTCAATTATTTCTATTGTTCAAGAAACTTTTTATTTAGTGACTTCGATGTTGTAAGGCTTATAATTTCTTGAGTCTTGTGGAAGAGATATGCCTCGAGAATGCGATTTGGAATTATTGTAGGTGAGACTTTCAAAGCAGTCATAGCTCTCGCCTCAATGAAAGGCTGGCGCCCTCGTTGTGGCAAGCAACAACACTCGGAGCTGCGCCACTGTTGCCATTGGACCGTCAAACATCTGCAGTGACTGGGTTGCGAGATAAATGGTACACTCTGCTCAAGAAGAAAGGTACTAGAACAGCGTGCCATCTCCCAGCACTGTAGCCAATGAGCACTTAGTATGACGCATCGTGAACCCTGAGAGGGAATTCTGCAAGTGGTCAGACAGGATATTCGATTATACTATAATTGTTGTGATATTGGCAAACTAACTTTGGAGCATAATTGCGACGTATGGGTGTAAATAAAAGTGTCTGACATTTCACATTCAGTCAAAAATGCAACGTGATGTCACTGTTTAGACGAAACCATCTTAAAATATCGTAATGAACAAGTGAATTATTATTATCGCTTGTCTGTTCTTGAGTTCATTTGCAATATAGAGACTCCCTATTGTTCATGAAGCCAATGATCTCAATTACGCCCAAAATGTCAAATACAACTAATTACACCTGAATGTCTTGTTTTCAATGCCTATGGGTGTTTGTTTTCCTTATATAGGCTGTAATACTCTATAAACAAACTGGTCACAGAATTATTGTTTTATTTATTTAACGTAAAAAAATCGCTAAAACCTTTGTGACTTACTGGGGGAAAATGCATTCTATGCACGTTTTCTTGAGTTCTGGCAACCATACCCTAACCCGTATACAAGTTGAATTCTGAATACGGGCGGAAACTATCGTTTTAGCAATAATAGTCAAGAACATATTCGCTCCCGTGTAATAAAAAGAACTTGCAAAGGTAAATGAGCAATAGATTTTCGATATTATCTCTCATCGTGTTCTTCGTGAAAGAATCGACTTATTGCCGCGAGAACATGAACGATTAATTGAATAACTAAATTCCCCACTGAGCTCCAAAAAAAGTGCCCGGATAGTGAAGCTTCATGTTGCCTACCGAAACTTACGCTCTTGTTTAGACGCTATTTTAATCGTGATTGATGACTCTGTAGGTCCTACGCATACCACCATTTCTGTACTTTTTTGGTAATTTCTGTTGGTATTATAGCTACAAAATGGCGCAATAGTTAGGTCTTCATCTCATTATCATATTTATCTTGTTAAATAGAATCAGGCAAGATGGATCAAGGCAGCTGCATTTTCGGCAACTCTTATAACTATCTTGCTGCTATTCGAATAGTTACAAAACAAGTAAGCAAATGTTCAAGGCTCAAGAAGTTCTAGCACCCTTCGAGGATCCGGTATGTATACTGTAAACTGTATATATACGGTATGTAAACTGTACCGTGTACGGTACAGTTTTCGTGCAGATTGGATGTACAGAAAACGTGCAGTCCAGACTGCACATGTTCTTTATGAATATGTTCACAATTTTCATGCAGAAAGCCTACAGTTCTACTCAAGCGCTTCTAGCGGCAGAATGATTCACTAACTGTGATCGGCCATTGCGATTTTGTGGTTAGGTGTGTCAAAGTGCAATTGTGTGAAGTGATATATTGTGATAAACTTCCTTTTTCCCAATTCTTGACTTCCTATTTGCATTCCCTATGCTCCTCATGGTTAATTAATACCAAATAAAGATCAAAACCAAAACGCACACACAGAAATACCACCACTGACAGTACTCGGACGACGCAATTCAGTTGTTTCTCTTTAGACTCCCTAGTGGCGGCCTGTGGCGATTCGTGAAGAAAACATATATACCGTGTATGCGCGACTTCTGGCTTTTGTACTTCTAGTTTGGGATCTTGAAGTTTCTGTATAGAAACTGTATGAGAATCTGCACGAAAACTGTACCGTGTATACCGGGCTTAGCCACCTTCAGTGTATAGCCACCTTCAGTGACGACTGAAGGTGGCCATGGCTTAGCACACTTCGAGGGTTCTCAAAGGAGTGCATGGTTAGAAGAGCTACACAAACGTTCCGCGCCTCACAATGAATCACGCGGATCATGATGAATGTCGTGGAAGCTTTATTTTCTTTTCCTCGAATGGCAAAATTTTCTGAATAAGTATATTCCACTGTACCGAGACCTTTAGATTGCCGAAAAATCGCATAATATTAAGCAAAAGCCATAGCATGATTTCTGTAAGTCTTTCTCCATTGAGCTTGGAAAACTATCATTACTTGCCAATTGATCTAAGAATCTGTAGTTATTATCAAAACTGACTTACATGAGAGTGGGTACATCTTTTCATGCAATACAGATAATTATAATTACAACACGTGTCGTAGGAATCATTTTTATCAGGTGTCAGTATCAACAGATCTCTACACGAAATCCATATAGAATACTCATACGCTACTTTAGAGCTAATTGTCAGATGAGATTAAGCAATTAAAATGGATACATAAGTTTCAGTGCCAAAAAAGTGTTTTCGTCTGCATAAATTTTTATGGTTAGAGACGATATTGGCCAACAAATATAAAAATATTTATTTTAACACGATATTTAATGCATTAGGTTACATTAGTACCGTATAATTTTAAAAGACCAAATATGTGTAAAGCCGCCAATGTACTTGAGCTTCTGGGTCAATGATCCTCATTTCGATCAGGTTTTTCGTCTAGTTTCCTTAATCTGCTGAGCAAATGCTGAGATGATCACTGTTTTGCTTCTGAACATAAATGAAGCGTCACAATTCGCATGTCTTGTTGAGCTCTCCTTTTGCTAGTTGTGGTAGGAGTAGAACCAGGGATTGTGGATTGTTATTTTCTTTGCAATACAATAAAATGTGATTTTTATCCGATGCAAATACATTTTCTACCATTCGGGAGCAAAAAGTTCTATTTAAAACGTTTTCAAATGTTTCAATCCACGCTTTATTGGTACTTACACTCATTATTTAAATATGTACAGCAAAAGCATGGGGGTAAGGATTCTAGAGCTCAAGAAATCGTGAGCAAATTATACTTTTGCCCCGTACGTCACACGATTTTTATTGTTTGGGCCAAAATAAAAATCAAATCAAAGAAATTAGTAAACATGTATCTTTTCCAAAAACATGTCTATTAAAGCAAAGACATGCACTTTAGGAGAAAAGTAATTGTTGCGTCAAGTGTTGATCATTGAGGATATAATATACGGCAATAAAACTACCTAATTTTCACGAGAAAGAGAAATAATATGTTTTTGAGTTATGAAGGACTTTTGAACAACTTGACAGTGTGAAAATAAATACGGCATTTATTAATGATGGGTTCTATATCGAGCAATGTATTAAAAAGAGGTGCAAACCTTAAAAATATAATATTCAAACGCAAATGTGGGATGCGTGAGTTCTGAGACATTTATGTTACCAATATCTTTCTCAAGATAATATCAACCCAATGTGTAAAAATACCTTAAATTCATGTTCATATACAACAAACTTCTAGTTTTATGTATGAAAGAGTAAGAGAAAATTAGTATATGTGATGATGTAAATTATGTAGATCATTCTTAGTGATGTTTATTTCTCATATGGTGGCAGCACTGACCTCAGATGGTTTTCTACAGTAAATATGGCCAGCACAATTTAAATTTTCCTGTGCTTTAAACAACTGAATATCAGAATAAGCTATTTCTACCACAGTTGCCGTTTCCCTACGTGCTTCTCAGTTCTACAAACTGCAAGGTCCCATTACGAAAGTAAATGCGGCGAGCTATCAGCATTTGGAGAACTGTATGAATTAAGTGGTAGTGTAATTCAAACATGAAATGAAACAATTCGATGAGAAAATATACAATAAGGATATCGCTCAGTAAAAATCTTTGCCTGGTCTGAGACTTCCTAGCGTTTATAATGTGTATGTCCCACTTCGCACATACACATGAATTATAAATAACGTCAATGCGTCTTATTTTACTTTTGCACCATACTGGTGGTCATCATCCCTATCACGGATTGAGAACATTTTTTTTTATTTTTCTACATTCGTAGACGTTATGGATAATCAGCATTTAATATGTGGAAGGATATATAGAATATGGCAAAAGTCCAGTGTTTTGAAACCCATGCCAAACAAACTTGAGCACAGAATCTCATAAGCGTCTGAGAAATGGAGAGTAAGATATTTTGGCTTAGGAAATGGTGAGTGTTGTTGACGAAAACTGGGGACTGCTGAAAGTTTATATCTGTTTGACGAATTTTTGTCATGAAAGAAACTGCAACATATTAAGTTAAATTTGTTTCAAATAAAGTGAAATGGCTAATCACTTTTGTAAGTTTAAAAGGTAATTTTGCGCAAACTATGAAATTATGATAGCAACTTAGCGATGATTAACTTACATGCTTCAAACCACAATAAAGGTTTTTATTTTAAATTAAATTACCTAGATAAATTATCTCATCCAGAGTCAGCATATTACGAGATACTTGCTCATGTTTGATTTTTGAGGTATTGCAAACTGGCTGTAATCAAATCATTGTTTAATCTCTCCGGGGCCGTCCAGAATCGAACCTGCGGCGGGAGAATATTAAGAATGTGTCCGCCGCTGGCCTCCAGCCCTTAATCGCGTATTCATATATTCCATCCAGTCATCCAAACCTCGATGCTCAGAAACGTAAACAAATACATAGAAAGCTTCATCACACATCTGGCAACTGTTGGAGCAAGTCCGTGTTTCTACACAAAATGTCTCATCGTTCCTTTTCCTGACTGACGCTACAACCTTTTTTATACTAACGAGCTCAATAATTTGTTCTAATAATGAATAACTATTAGGTGGTTTAGGAATTGGTGAAGTCAGATTGCAGTTTCGATTCACGTGAACTCAATATCCTCGAGAGAAGTTCTACAGCTGCTAACGTGTCATCAGCGGTGCACGATCATCTCCTCACGGTGCACTTCTCGAGATCATTATATAATTCGTCGTTCACATGACCGTACTTTTACGACGTGTTATATCGAATCGGTTCATTGTGTGTGGAGGACACCCTCTCGCAACTGATTCCTAAGAGGCACGTGCGAGGGACCGCACACGCTCAACGCAAAGCGCACAGCGGCGAATCGACCGTACTGGTAGAGTTTTCCTATCGGACGAAGTAAATACTTCTTCACTGTTTGAAAATAGTAGAGTAACGGCTGACCCAACCCGAGACAACCAGCTCAGTCTTCTATTTACACATCAACACTGTCGACACTCTAGGGAAAGGCTCGCGCACACGTCTCGTCGTTCTCATCAGAGAGCACGTGGCATAGGGGACGCATGACACCTGTGGCATCTTCTGATGGAGCGCGACGAGCCGCCAGCGCCTATCCCCGCTGGTGGGTTGCGCGGCAGCATGCGAGCGCGCGCCGGAGCGCAAGCAGCGCAGCGGCCGGCGGCCGGCAGCCGGCGTCGTCGACACTCACGTGGCGGCGGCTGGCGGCTTCCCTGCGGCGGAGAGGAAGCCGGCGGCTGGAGCGTCGACTGGAGCCCGGAGGCCTAGCCGGCGGCTGGCGCGGGGCGGACACCCTCCGCCGCTGGGGCACGCGGGGCGCGAGAGCAGCAGGCGCGCGGGCGGCAGCAGCCGGGGGCTGCGGCGACAGGAGGCGGCGGCTGCGGCTGCGGCTGCGGCGGTCAGGAGACGCCCGGCGGCGGCGGCGGAGGCGGCGCTGGAGGCGAGGGAGCCCGGCGAGCGCGTCCACCGGCGCTGGAGCGACGCTGCTGAGCCGCCAACTGCCGATCGACGTCCCACGACGGCCGGCGGTGGTCTGGCAGAGCGGCGCGCGCGCCGTCGCCGCCTCCTCCTCGCCGGCCCGCCCCCAGCCCGCGGCGCCCGACGCGCCGCCAGTGGCGGGGAGGGCGTGGCGGGGCCGCGAGCTCATAAATCCGCGCCCGGTGACAGGCCCCGCCCGCGCCGCCCCGCCCCGCGCCCCCGCCCACGCCCTCGCCGCCGCCCTCGCCGCCGCCGCCGCCGGGCGGACGCCGCTGTTGCGCGTCGCGACCAATCCCTCGGGCGACGGCGTTTGCGCAACGCGCAGCAGTGATGACACGAGCACCGCGGCTCAATGAACTCACAAAAGGGAAACCACAGGCAAAGGGAGCATCTGACGGGGAGGCCCGCGCCCGCCACCTCCAGCGACCCCGAGGCGCCTGCAAGCCGAGGCGGCTGAAGCCTCCGAGCGCGCTCATCGCCTTCTCGCTCCCTCGCCCGCCTCACGCGCCCTCGTTTTTAATCATCCCCCGCTCGGAAGAGAGCTGCAAATAATACAGCGAGCGTATCAGGCCACGGAGATGGAACCGCGCGCTCATCGTTCTCGTGAACCCTCATCCCTCCGGCCTTATAGTGACCTGCTTACGGAACCGCGCGGAACGTCGCCTGCGAGGGGTACCAAACCTAACGAACGGTCGTCAAAAGTTACGTTCTCCGTTTAGGGTTGATCATGCATTTCCTCTTGGGACTGCTTAGGAAGCGGCGCGCCGCCACCCTCCGCCTCCCCCGCCTCCGCCCCCGGCGCCCCTCCCTCGTGCCGTCGTGCCGCCGCCGCCGCCGCCGCCGCCGCCGCCGTGTGTACGCCGCCCGTTCCCACAGCTGCCGCGTCGCTTGTTCCTCTCCATTGGAAAATTGCGCCAGATATCCGGTCATGTGATACTTAATTTTAACCTGCTTGCTTCATGCACGACTCAAATGAGGATATTAGTGGAAATGGCGCGAAAACCGCGAGTCAGTGATTTACACTGGTCGGCCGGAGGGCTAGGTGCGTGGGACGAGGACAGAGCCAGGTGCTTCCCCTGTCGGCGCCACCACCGTACTCGTGCCCGAGTTGTCTGCGCGGAATCCCGAAACGCCGGCCTTGGCACCCGCCATATGTACATTTTGGACTCATAATAATGTTTCGAGCTCTGAACCGGGGAGGGGGGATCCACTTCGTGGTATAGGCGACGCGTTGATTGTTCCTGACCGCGGGTTCCTGAAGCGCTTCGCACTGTCGTGTGCTAGTGCCACAGTATGTGGTAAAAATGCAGAATGGACGTGTCATTATTTTTCAATTTTTTATTTTTCATACACTATTAATTTTTCTGTGTTTACTTTCTTAGGATAAGGGTATTATTTTCTGTCTTTACTGTATTCAGAGGTCATGCTTTTCACGCGTATTGTGTAGTCAAGGTAATAATTCTCCAATCAGTTAGTAGTCATTCAACGAGGGGCCCCTGTTATTAAATTTATAATAATGCGATATTTGAAGGCAATGCCCGATGGAATATCTCTATCAGAAAACAATACATATTTAATATTGGGGAAATTTTAATTCGTTTTTGGTAGGAGTGATTCTCGTATCGAATGAAATTTTGCGATGACCATTATCGACACATACTTTTAAATTACCTCGTACAGTGAGAAATTTTAATATAAATATACGAAACCATCTGAAAACTCATTCACAATTAACATTTATAGTCGCTTAAGGCGACATTTTTCCAATGCTCTCTTTACGTGTACCTGCAGTTTTAATGCTCGTTTCACCAGCCTTCTGCACAAATCAATTTAAATATTAAATTTAGCTGCACCGTTGGTTAATAATTACTTTACTGTGTTTCTGAAAGGTTCCTTTTTTTACGAGGGGGGAAAATGTCATAAAATATTAGGTCAATATTCATAGATCTGATTTGAACAAATTCGGATAATGCCCTAGTTTGGGAAAATAGATGTTGGCACAACACGTTCCAAAACTTTCATAATTACATTTTCAGGAAGATTGTAACCAGCATTATTACAAGAATGAAAAAAAGAACTATAATTAAAAGTAAATTGAAATTTAAAAAATTGCCTTAACTTGTGAAGAATGTGTTCGTATGCCTTTACTTTTATAAAGTATTCCTTCCGGGAGTTGTGCTAAATTGAATGATGTTTTTAAAACAGCCTTTAAGATTTTAAGAGGCTGCTGTATTAATCATCTAAGACAAGAAACAATCTGACAAAATTGTTGACAAAATCTGGGCCCTAAATATGTTCAAAAAAGGATACTTATTCGTGAATATCGTTTGAGATAATAAGTGATTCTAATGCAGTGTGACGCTTCTTATTGTTCGGCGACGTATTTCAAGCGATATGAATTAATGGATTGAGGGTGTAATTATACTGTATTGCATTGTTATCAGTTGCAAGGAGACACGCAGAACAAGTGACAGAGAATAACAGGGTCTTGAAGAAAATGATATATTACAGGCTAAATATGGAAATGGAAAAATAGGGAAGAATATGGGGTTTAATATGCGAGAGTTCTCGCACGGGTGCGCTAGTAGTATGTAATTGTAGAGCAACAGAAATGCAGCAGAAAATATTTTACATGGCACTTAAACTTGAATATGGATTTTAATCGTTTCAGACCACCTGGCATTGAGTTGTAAAAGAATGTACATTTATTGAATGTGATAGTTTTCAGTGAGATAGGAGATTCCTATCCTTATGTAAGACATTTTTTACCAAAACTTCCGATTTACAAATAGGCAGCATAATGGTAGAGTTCCTAGTGTAATAATGAGAGGCTTAGAAGAAGCAAGTGGGTGTGATTTGCTTATTATTCGTACAATTCTTTTCTGTGGGCTATAAGTCTATGGGCCCCAGGATGGGTTTTCCCATAATATTATGTAGAAATGAATATTCGCGAAATATGCGCAACGAGCAGAATGAAGGCTGACTGAATATGAAATAATTATGAACGCATAGCATAATGAACTTAATTTTGTGTTTAATTCATTTTAATGGACGATCTTGTTCACCTCTATTTAAGTTTGGATTACTGAGGCTCCTAATGGCCTCACGTGCATCACTTGTCGGTGATGTTCAAATAATGCAGTAACGCCCCTTCCATGCTCATGAGAGCATTCGAGAATTTGTGAGTGAATGAGACCCTTACATATAGCACAAACGGATTAGTTACAGTCAATGGAAATCGCATTCCGGTCCCATAAGGGCGCACACACGTTTTGGATCCGTGACAGTTTCACCTGACTTGAAGACGTCCAGTTTTACCCGTTGAAGTTTACCGCGTCTCATTGTTATTGGGACATCTTTCAAGTTTTCAAAACGGTCGTGTGCTAGATACGGTCAACCGTGAATCCGTATCCTGACGAAAATCAGCACGTATCAAATCATCCTTTGTGACAGTTTTACGCATTGATAGGAGCCACGGACACTCGTGTTTACCCGGACAGGTTAAACGGTACATGTAAAACTATATATTTCGAAAGGGAATATTCTCTTTATGATATCCGTAAATATGTTCTCATATCTCCGAGTAGTTTTTGGCCGAGTACGAAATATATTTTGTATTTGTGCGTTATATGGTGATCTTGCGTTTCGAAAATGACAATGATTATCTTACCTAGTCTCAACATGTATTTTTAATTGGATCAATAATGTCTAGCACAAGGGATATAGTGGTTGGAAAGTGTCCTCAAACCAAGTCGTGCTACTCTTATGAAAGAGAATAAAAAATGCTGTTAGGGTAAGTTGCTAGGGGAAGAATGGTAGGGGAAGTTGTTTTATGAATGTATGGGTAAATTTTGGAATATAAGAAATAACAATGTTTTATAATCTGCAGATTTTGAAACTGTAGAATGTTGTACTTTAAGAAAAGAGTCTTCCTTTAACAAAATGTTCAATAATTTTTGGAGGATAATCATTAAGGATTATGGATTTCACAATGTGGATATTTTGGTAATGGAATGTTTCCCCTAGCACAAAATTATATATTTGTACAAAAAATTCTAAACAAATAAACGTTATTAAGAATAACAAAGATAGGATTGGAAAAATGGAAAAACAAGATGTCGTTTATAAAATTAATTGTACTCAATGCCCCAAATCTTGTATTGGCCAGACACTAAGAAACCTTAAGCAAAGAATATCAGAACATCAAAGAAACATTAAAGAACCTTTTCAACACCTAAACTCGGTCTCGAGACATCAAATTGAAACAGGACATAAAATGGATTTCGGACAAGTTAGAATTTTGGACCATGAACCGCGGAAAAGCGCGAGATTCTTATCAGAGACATCACACATAAAAATGAATGCAACTTTAACTACTATGATAGAATCCAACACCTTCTCTGGCATTTACGACAACTTACTTTTCAAATTTAACAATAAAAATCAAAATTAATTTTTCCTCATTGTCCCTTCCCTGGCCGTTGAATATTACATGTTTCGTCTTGTAACCGTCTCCAGTATTCAAGGACACGGTAAACAAAAATGAAGGAACAGCGAGCGGAAGTACGTACGCTTACAATATTAATAATGTATATAATGTAAATATGCTAGTGTAGTAAGATTCCAACTATATTTTATAAGGTAAGCTTCTGTCAACAGATTTTTATTGGAAAATGTATTAAAAATTATGAACTAAATATTGTTAACATGTACAATTAAAAAACAGGTCTGAAGATGGCTAAAGGTGTAGCTGAAACGTCATCACAAAATACTATATGTAACAATATACGCTAAATAAATTTATTCTTGAATGTCAAAAATAAGTGGAACTGTTTGTATTAATAAAAAATGCTGTAGATTCCCAAAAAATCAGCCTCCTAGGGAATCTGTTGCAGAGAGATGAGAAACGTGTTTTTCATGTTTTATTTTTTTTCTGGGCGTCTTATTGCATGTATCGGGTTGAAAAAGTTGTGGAGACGGGGAATATTAGTTGAATTTGCAGGTATGTTTGTCAACCATTTTTGACGTCAAATTCAAATATAAAAAATATTAATAGATTTTTGACGTAATAACATTGGAGTTCTGTCTCATAACAGTTTTTCCCCTAGAAGGTGTCTCATAACATTCTATAACATTTTTTTCTGATTTTTAAACACTGTAGAATAGTGAAAAAATTAAAACCAATTTTCTCAGTTTAAAAATTTGAAATTCGCGTCAAAATGTGATTGCAAGAAACGTTTTTACCAATATTTAAACATAGATTCAAACGCGACTTATGAAATCGAAATCTTATAGGTGTTACAACGATTATCGATAATCGGAATATCCATGGTGGAAAGAGATGGGTGGGCTCTTGCGTATCCGACTTCAGTTATTTATTTATTTATTTATTTTACGTCAAAAAACAGTTAAAAAACTGCGTATGACGTGCTATGGGGAAAAGTGAATTGTGTGCTCATTTTCAAAATTCTGTGATCCCTACACTAAGTCATATACTACTTAAATTTTGAATTTTGAAAATTATATATATATATATATATATATATATATATATATATATATATATATATATATATATATACTCACACTAAATATACTACAAAAGCAAACTCAAACATACGCTTTTATTATTATTATTACTATTATTATTATTCTTGTTGTTATTGTTGTTATTATTGTTTATTATTATTAAGTCTATACATCCCTTTGTAGGGCATAAGTCTCCTGCTTAGGGTAGGGAGCATTCAAAAGTTTATTGTTCTTTTCCACTGTTCACGGTCCTTCGCCACTCTAGTCCACTCTACACCCACTGTCTTCTTGAAGTAGTCCGACCATCTGGTTTCCTGCCGGCCTTGTCGCCTCCAACACACTCGCGGGTCCCATACTGTTTCCGCATGGGTCCATCGTTGGTGCTCGAGCCTCATCAAGTGTCCACCCCATTTCCATTTAATACTCATTGCTTGGTCTGCCGCATCCAAAATGCCACTTTTTCTTCTAATAACCGAATTTCGTATTCTGTCTTTAATAGAAATGTAGAACATCTTTCTTTCCATCTTACGTTGACATATTCTCAGCATATCCTTCTGTTTTTGCGTTAGTGACCACGTCTGTGATCCATACAATAAAACCGGTAGTACACAAGTGTCCATTACTTCCCGTTTCATGTTGATCTTTAGTTTTTTATCGAGGAGGATAAAAGCCAGACTCCAAAAATTCTTCCATGTTAGCGATATTCTACGATTTCTTTCTTTTGTACCTCTGTTTTTAAAGGAGACGATCTGTCCTAGGTAAGTGTATTCTTCAACATATTTTACTTGTTTTTGATCCATAACTATTGGCACTTCCTGATGATTGGTCATAACTTTTGTTTTAGAAATATTAATCGTTAGACCTGCTTTGCGGCTCGTCCTAGATAGATCCTCTAACATTTCTGTCATTTCTTGTGCTGATTTGGCAAATATCACTACATCATCTGCGAAACGAAGATTTGTTAGCCTTCTTCCATCGATCAAAATACCGAAGTTGGCCTGCCAGTTCAGTTTTCTAAAGATATCTTCTAGGACACAAGTGAAGAGTTTGGGTGAGATTGGGTCTCCTTGTCTAACTCCCCGTTTTAAAGGGAAAGGTTCTCCATCAACTTCCATTCGTATTTTTGCCTTGCTTCGTTGATATATCTTGTTCAGCAATCCTATATATTTGCACTGAATGCCTTATTCTTTCAGAGCTTCAAAAACTGCTTAGTGTCAAATGCTTTTTTAAAATCTATGAAGGTCAAATATAACTTCAAATTGAATACTTTCGTTTTTTTCATTATCTGGTTTACTGTCTGGAGGTGATCGGCTGTAGAATATCCGCGTCTAAAACCTGCTTGTTCTGGTGGCTGTTCTCTGCCCAGAGTAGTTGTTAGCCTTTTGGTAATAATTTTAGAAAAAAGTTTGTAGAGGTTTGGCAGCACACTTATCGGCCTGTAATTATTTTGCTCATTTCTGGGACCTTTCTTATGAATTAAGGTAATTGTGCTAGATAACCATTGTTCGGGAATTTCTTTGGTTTCCAAAATGAGGTTGAATATTCTCATAATTTCAGGACCAATCGTTGTTAGACCAAGTTTCAGGTGTTCATTTTGGATCCCGTCGTCTCCAGGCGTTTTACCTGATCTTAATTCAAGAATTGCAGACCGAACTTCGCTCACTAAGATTGGCGGGATGTCTTCTTCATTGGTGTTGATAGGTGTTTGAAATACGATATTATTGTTTGTTGTGCTCTTATATAAATCTCTGTAGAACAGTGTTGCATTTTCAACAATCTTCACCCTGGAGGTATCCATTTTCCCATCTTTGGATACCATTCCTAACTTTCAATGGCGTCCAGGGGCTAGTTCTTTTTTAATAGCCTTTACTGATTTTGATGTTTGAATAATTTTCTTCATTAAATCCGTTTTGAAGTTTCTCAAATCCTTTCTTATCTCTCTTTTAACTAGCTTGTTGAATTTAGCATGTTCTATTCTCTTCTCTTCCGAATCTCTCTCTCTCTCTGTGCGTGTGTGTGTGTGTGTGTGTTTACGCAACGTTGAGAATTAATGGGTTGAGATTTTGGTGTGAAGAAAAAACATACACTTTCATAAAATAACGGTCAAATTGCATCATTTTTTACTGGATATAGCTGGACCAATCAGTCAGCACAACCAAATTAAAGATCGCCAAAATAATTACTAATTTATTGCATGCACCAATTAACTTCCATTTATTAAAAAACTCACGGCTGTTCTGTTAAAATATTGATTATGTAAATGAGAGTTACGTAGCTTTTCAAGTCTGGAGAACTTTGATTACAATTTTCGTTTTTACTTTCTCGTCCTTACGTCGTAAGAAGATTCAGTATTATAATCTTGCGCCGAAAAGTGGCCAATTTTCGTCACAAAAACCCTTTATTACCAGGCCCTGATATTTAAAAAGTGAAGAAATCATGTTCCTTTATATAATAAATTACTTTCTCTAACACGTTGTGCAGTAAGAATCCGTTCTATGGATACCAAAATATCGATTGACGGCAAAACGTCTGTCCGTTTGTGGTCTAGACCGTTCAGCCGATTTTCTCCAAAATTGATATTCCCCAATCGATTTAAATGAACTCAAGGCTGTCGGAGATTGAATCTGATATTTGATTTCGGGGTACTTTACATGAAACCTCAACATTTTTTAAATTTTCTCAAAAATGACCCCAATTTTTTTCATTCAACTTTGTCCTTGGATAGCGCAAGGGACGCTCAAGAGAATGGCACTGATTGACATTCTCTGATTCGTTGACATCCTTGATTTCTTTTTTAACATTGCAAAAGTTCCAATTTTTCGGCGCCCTGCTAGAACTCCAATATTGAGAATAACAATTCTCTCCTTAATAAAATCTGTTCTTTAAAGACAGATCTTGAAATAATGATATGCACAATTATTTTAAAATATCGGTAAATTTCGCGAAATTTTGTGCGAAATACAGGCAATTTTTCTCAAAAACGGATCCAATTTTTTTCATTAAAATTTCTCTTTCTACGTGTCAAAGGACAGTAAAAAGTGATGCTAGTCTCATTTCCGGCGTATTTTTGAAAACTGCAAAAAGTAAACATTTCAGAACTATAAAATTGAGAAAAGAGATTTTTGCCTTTCAAATATTTCTTCTAGAAAATCAACTCTTTAAAAAAGATTTTGTAAAATTTTTGAAAAAAAACGAGTAGTTTTCGCGTAATTTCTGCTTAAAATTAATGAAATTTATAAAAAAATTATTTTCTGAAAATCTCCTTCAAATTTGTTCTTTAAATTTTTCAACGGATAAAAGAAGGGACAATTACAAGAATGGTGCTAGTGTCATTTTCCTTGAACTCTGAATTTTCAAAAATTAAAAATGTAGAAATAATGTGAGAAAGTATGTGCTATTGAAGCATCACTAGTTTCCATTATTTTCACTTTAAAGTAAGTGAAGAAATCTGAAGCAAAGTGATTGTTCCTTTGTGTTGTTTTTACTTCCTCGCCCTTACTTCTTAAGAAGAGAGAGTACTGTATTCGGGCGCAAGAGAAAGGCGAATTTTCGACAGTAAAACCCTTATTGTCGGTCCCTGGTAACGATAAAGCGGATAAGTCTTTTTCCTGTATATAGAAAATTACTTCCTCTAACACGTTGTTAAAGTCAGCATTCATGTTTTGTGGGTCCGTGATACCGAAAAATCGATTGACGGCAAAACGTTTGTCTGTGGTCTACGCTAGCACCAGAACGTTTCAGCCAAATTTCTCGAAAATTGACCTTCCCCCATTTATTTAAAGGAACTCAAAGTCCGGACAGTTTGAAACTAATAATTTAGTTTTTGGGGGTAGTTTCAAGAAGACTCAACAATATTTTCATTTTTTCTTAAAAAAGGCTCCAAATTTTGTGATTAAACTTTGACCTCGGATAGCGTTAAGGACGCTTAGAGAATAGTGCTTGTTCGATTTTCATTGAAATCTCTAATTTCCAAAAATTTCAAAAGTTCAATTCTTTTCTGAGTCTTCCTACAAGTATAATATTGAAGATATAGTTTTTTCCTTACATTATACTAGTACACGAACCTGCAAAACTATTTTCAACCCACAATTTTTTTCGCGCCGAGAAAAGAATGCTCGTCCTCCGAGTTAACCCGCCTTGCGCCGTGCCTGTACAACAAGCAACCGCCCTTACACAGCGACTCGAGCCGATGCTTAAAAATTTAATTGCCTCATCCAAATATATTCCAACACACTATTTTCGAAAATTCACAGGTCAACGAAAGTAAGACTTCCACTTTCCTGTTACGTGTCCCTTGTTGAATACGTGGAGAAAATTTAAGGAAAAAATTGGGGCGAATTTTTAGAAAATGTTTTTTTTGAAACTGCATAAATTTAAACTCCTCCCCCTCCCAAAACTACTCCTCTTTTGAAAAAAGGACATTATGAAGTTTTCAAACAGCTACCGCATTTGCCAGTGTATAAGACGCACTTTTTTTTCCTTCAGTAATTCGTCAAAAACAGGATGCGTCTTATACAAAGAATGGAAAATTTTGTAACTGTTTGAATGTTTATTATATAGCATTACAAAAATCAAATTTTTGTACACTGAAAAATAGGCGTTTGTATTTCTACAAAATTGATCATTACAGAAGCTAAAAGTATTGCAAGAAGAAAGAATGTTGAAAATTGAGTTGTGTCAGCGCCATGGTGTAGAAAATTCATGAAAAGGCACGGTCTCTCCATGCATACTAGAAAAATATCACAAAGACTCCCGGCGGAATATGAAGAAAAAACATCGTTGCTTTTCGCCGACAACAATTTCCATTCCCTTCATAAAAATAAAAATTAAGTATAAAATTTAACATTAAATAATGAAATCCTTCTTGAAAAAAGAGGTGCGTCTTATATACAGGCAAATACGGTAATCTTGTAGAACAAATTTTGTTTAAGGCCAAAATCTTCATCTTCAATTTTGTAGTTTTGAAAAGTGAACTTTTTGAAGTTTTCGAAAATTCGGAGAGATCCCTGAAAATGGGACTAGCACCATTTTTTACCGTCCTTTGATACATATCAGGAGAAAATTTGAAAAAACAAATTGGTGCGGTTTGACAAACAAATTGTTTAAAATAATTAAAAATTGCCTATATTTCACACACAAATTACCCGAAGATTATTCATATTTTCGAAATATTTTACACGACCTTATTTCAAGATCTGACAGAGAACGGATTTCATTGAAGAAAAAATCTCTCTCTTCAATATTGGACTTGTAGGAAGACACAAAAAATTAAACTTTTGCAATTTTCCAAATAACAGAGATTTTTACGAAAAGGAGACCTGACCATTTTCTTAAGCGTCCTTTACGCTATTCCATGACAAAGTTTAATCAAAACATTTGGAGCTATTTTGAGAACATTTCTCAAATATTTTTGAAGCTTAATGTTAAGTACCCTTAAAAATTAATACATCCGCTTCAAGCCTCGAGTTCGTTCATATCGAACGGGGATATCAATTTTGGAGAAAATCGCTGAACAATTTAGGCCCTATCGTTGACCACAGACGGACAGAGGTTCATGTAGCAGTATAATATTGTGGACCAGTTACAAATAATGCATAAAAAGTAAGTGCTGTTGAACACTATTAGTTTCAAAAAAATGTACATGACCTATTGAAGGTGTGACTTTTTTAGAACAGATTTTCTTTAAAACAGAAATCTCAATCTTCAATATTGCTTAACTTTTGCAATTTTAAATGACTTTTAACTACAGATAATCCTAAACTGATGTGATTACCTCGTGAAATTAACGATAAAAACACAAGACCTGATATTTTTTTACAATCAAAATATAATTGACAAAAAAAGTATATATTTCTTAATATGACGTTTCACGTTTAGGTTTACATAAATTAATTACACAGGCCCACAAGAAAAGTTGCGTTTTTTGCTATTTAAAAAAAATTGGAGAGTGTTGGCGCAATTCTAGCTTCAGATTCAGATTCAGCGCCTCGAAATATATGAACATGTGTCAAGTCTGGATTGATTGATTGATGTTTTCGTGTTTCCGGGCGCGTCAACTGCTTTGGTCATTAGTCCCGTTAGTGTAGTGCATGTTTTTTCGCGGGAGATGGCGGTGGTCTTCCTCCGCTGGATGGCGAGATCCGGCGCCGACCTACCGTCGGCTAGTGGTGTTTACCCCTAACCAGGACTCTCACACCAGCGGGGCACCGCCCCAGCCGGAACAAGCTCTAAGCTCCTGACCGGTCTCCCGGAATATGTGGTAGTGTAGTGCATGTTAGTGTGTGTGTGTGTGTGTGTGTGTGTGTGTGTGTGTGTGTGTGTGTGTGTGTGTGTAAGGGGGGAGGATAGGACAAGGAAGGGGAAGGACAGATCGCGCACGGTCCGTGGCCCGTTTGGTAGGGTACTGCTCCGACATTCGCCTGGTGTTGATCCGAGAAATCACGGAAAACTACCGATCAGAGCAGCCAGCCGCTAGAATTCTCCTCCAAACAGCGACTGAATTCGACGTAGCTGAAAAGCTAGTGTCGAAAATCCTGCCGCCGTTAAGACTCGAACCTAGGACCTCCCGGTCAGAGGCGCTGCAACAAGTCTTTGGATCTGACAACTTTTTTTGTGTGTGCGCGCGCCTCTGTTTTTTGGACATGTTTTCATCTGAAAGTGAAAATGACAAATTGTTTTAGTATTTTCAATACAAATTTTAAAATAAACAAAAAACAGAGATGATGTTCGAGTTTAAGTGAAAAATTTAAGTAATAAACACAAAATATAAATTAGTTGGGAGAACTTAACAGAAAGTTAAGAAGGTTTTTGGTAATTTCTCTCCCATCTAACTTATACTTTGTACTTATTACTTATATTTTTCACTTAAACTTGAACTTAAATGATTTTAATTATCTGGTTTTGTTACTTATTTTAAAATTTATATTCAATATCTTCAAAAAGTTTGTCAAATTTACTTTCAGATTAAAACAAATTTATGTAAACACATTATGGTGTGTGAAGCCTACACTCGAAACGTTGTATTGTGAAATAAAGCCATTTTTATGAATTACCACTTATTATCAGAAATGTTATTTGTGTCTTATTGATAATTTTAAATAATATAGAGTTTGCAGATAATGGAACTAGCACCATTTTTTATATCGTCCTTTGATACATACGAGGAGACAATTTAAAGAAAATAAGTTGGGTGGTAATTGAGAAAAAATGTTTAAGATGCCCATATTTTACGCAAAATCTACTCATATTTTCAAAAAATTGTACATGACCTTATTTCAAGAAGGAATCTTTGAAGAACAGAATTCATTAAGGAAAAAAACTATTTTCCATATTTTAGTTGTAGGAAAAGGCCGGAAAACATTTTGAACTTTTGCATTTTCCAACTAGTTGTGCTAAAACGGATACACTTTCTCGCATTATTTCAAACTGCTCCGCTGTGTTATACTACTACATAAACAACAAAACTACATAAATAACAAAAATGTTTTAACCAGAAATAATGTTGTTTCCGTCCTGAGACTCTAAATCAGGTCCTCCGTGTGCCTTTTACATCTATGCTATCGAAACGCAGTGAGTTCGGAACTCGGGCTTCTACTTTTGAAATGTTACTTTTTGCAATTTTCGAAAATACGGAGAGTTCGCCGAAAATGAGACTAGCACCACATTTTTTACCGCCCTTTGTTACATACGAGTAGAAAGTTTAATAAAAAATTGGGGTGGATTTTTAGAATTTGTTTTTAGAAATTGCGTAAATTTCAGGCACAAATTACGCAAAATCTATTCGTTTTCTAAAAAAATTGTACATGACCTTTTTTAAAGAGCCCATTTTTACAACAGAATTTCTCTCAGGGAAAAATTGGATCTCTAATATTGTAATTTTGAAAAGTGAACTTTTTGCAATTTTCGAAAATACGGAGAGTTTAATGAAAATGGGACTAGCACCAAAGTTATTACCGTTCATTGATACTAATGAGGAGAAAATTAAAAGAAAAAATTAGAGCGGTTTTCGAGAAAAAATATTTTAAACATTTTAAAATTGCCTACATTTTGCGCAAAAAACAAGAAAAGTACTCATATTTTCGAAAAATTGTACATGACTTATTTCAAGATCTGTCTTTAAAAACAGATTTTTAATTAAGGGAATAAATCTCTTATCTTCCTTATTGTAGTTGTAGCAAAACGATTCACAAATGCACGTTTGCAAATTTTTAAAAACTCAGGGATTTCAACAACCAATTATAATTTCTAATCAAATTTTCAAAATATATTAACACTAGGATGCATAAACCCGGAAAACTACCTGAATGTCTTCGAGGCCATGCCCAAGCTCAAGAAACATCCCGATAAAAACTGTTTTTTATTCTTAATCACTTCATTTCTTAATAACTTTAATAAAAGTAAACTCTTTATGTTAAAAAAATTGTTGTTTACTTTGATAACTATTAATAGGGCCTTAAAAGCCATACTAATGAGATGTAATATAATCAAATTTCAGGCCCTACCTACATAACTTAATTCATACATACCTACATAACGACAAAAATGAAAGTAGAAAGATATAAGAAATATTACAAGCAGGACCTCTCAGAAATGAAGCAGTGCAGAGTAAAACGCGAAATAAACTAGTGGTGCTACAGAATGGCACAGACTTTCTCGTAAAGTATACCCTTTAGTCGGGTCTAGCTTTTCTGTCGTGTCCCATCCTTCTGCCAGAACCCTTCTACCGGCGCCCTAACATCATTGTTTCACATTTGCTCAATTTTTCGGTTTCCTAATGACATAAACGAAAAATTGCTTGAAGATAGAATAAAACCTCGTCCTATTTGGACATTTTCGCTGAAATATATGGAACCTGTTTTACGAAAATGGCGTTTAAGCGTTACTATAAATGCGAAATTACAGAAACTTTTTTTTCACAGAAAACTATTGAATTTTCGAAAACATTTATTGAAAGGTATTTGAAGCGTTTCTACTCATAAATGCAATAATGTATACAAATTGCTGGAAATGTATGTATTAAAGGCATGCGATATTTAAAACAAATTGTAATGTTTCAAAAAAACGAAAGATTGCAGCAAAATGAACTTAATGTCATTTTTAAGAGTGCAATTACCACTACCCGTTGGAGAAGTTTGAACAACAAATTTGTTGCCGTTTTTGAGAAAATGGCGTTGAGCGTTTCTGAAAATACCGAATTTTACAACGAGAAACGTGTTTTCCATGTTTTTTTTCCTCAGCTTCTATTCCGTTTATCAGGCTGAAAAATATTGGAGAAACGGGGAAACATAGTTTAATTTGAAAGTATTTTTGTCTACCAATTTTGACGCCAAATTCATTTAGAAAAAAATAAATAAATTTTTGAAATTGATTTTGGACGTGTTATCGTTAGAGTACTGTCTCAATTTTTCACCCTAAAATGGGTCTTATAACATTCTATAACATATATTTTTTCAGATTTTTAAACAATGTGAACGGTACCATTTTTTAAAACCATTTTTTTTTTCAGTTTAAACATTAAGAAACCATGTGACCACTTCGTTTGAAAAGCGAGATCAGACGTCGGCCGCCATGTTTCATGGAGAGCAAGAAGTGTTGAGAAACATTTTTTAAGTGGCATAAATGGACAATTTTCAACGGCGACTGACCAAAAATAACATGATGAAAGGGTAATTGAAGTAAAATATGTAATATTTTTAAAAAGTGCTTATCTGTTTCAATGACTTGTAACTGTGATAATTTTAGCATTTAAAATTCACGCTAATACTTTGACGTACACTGGTGCCTGAAGCTCATTGACTGAAGTCGGATGCGCACGAGGCTATCCATCTCTTTCCACCAAGGATATTCCGATTGAGAGTGATACAAAATCGATGTAACTCCTAGAAGATTTCGAGTTCACATATCATGTTTAAATATAGGTTAAAACGTTTTTTCCAATCACATTTAGGGGCGAATTTCAAATGTTTAAACTGAAAAAATTGGTTTTAATTTTTTTCACTACCGTCCACATTGTTGAAAAATCTGAAAAAAAAATATATGGAATAGAATGTTATAAGATCCATTTTAGGTGGAAATTGAGACTGTACTCTAACGTTATCATGTCGAAAATCAATTTCAAAAATTTATTTATTTTTTTTATATGAATTTGACGTCAAAATTGGTAGACAAAAATACTTTAAAATTTAACTGTTTCTCTGTCTCTCCAATTTTTTTCAGCCTGATACACGCAATAGAAGCTGAGTGAAAAATTAAACATGAGATGTTTCTCGTATCTCTGCAACAAATTGTCCAAAGAGGCTGCCTTTTTGTGAATCTACGTCATTTTATATTCTCTTCCATATGAGCATCGCGAATATCAATTTTGTTTGGGAGCACTGTTCACCGCCTTATTCGGCTATACCCTTTAATTGTTTATAACATTTTTATATTATTATTATTACTATTATTATTATTATTATTTTTATTATTATAAGTGTTGCTATATTAAAATTTACTTTTCAACATTAACGTTTGCCCCTTTACTTCCGCATTCTGTTGAACATGTCTCTTTAACATTCATTTCGCGAGACAGTAATAACAAATGTTTATAATTATTTTAAGTTGTGGCTAATACTTCTATTATACACTAAATTATTGTTTTTAATAATTTTATAGAGACGTGTGTGTATATATATATTCCCCATATTTCCTTTAAAGAAGTAACGTTGAAGGATCGGAATCGAAATGACTGCGCTGGGCGTTCTGGGGGGTATTGGTAAGCCGGGACTTCCAATGGTAATGCTGCAGAAAATCCATATCGAGATGACAACGGAAATACACGTTTTGGAGACCCCTGGTACCGAAAAAGTCGTTTTTTCAAAACGTGCGTCAGTCCATCTGTAAACACCACTAGCGCCTAAACCAAACGTAGTATTATTTTACAAAATGGATATTCCTCAGTCTATCTGGCTCGACTCGAGGCGCTGCGATTTTGAAAAAACTTTCCTTAAAATTTGTGGGTACTTTACATAATGGCCTCTGAAGTTTTCAAAATTTTCTCAAAAACGGCTGCAAATTTTTTCCTTTAAAATTCTTGTAATAGAGCAAAAGACATTTGTAAAGGTGGCATAGGTTCGATTTTCACGGTTAACTCTGAATTCTCGATAATTGCAAAAGTTTGAATTTTTTCCGGCGTCTTCCTACAACTACAAAATTGAAGGTAGAGATTTTTCCTTCATTACAGTCATGTACATTATTTAGAAAATTTTATTAGTTTTTGTGCAATTTTAAAAATAACTGAAACAAGATTTCCTCAAAAACGGCTCCTAATTTTTTTAAATTTTTGGTAGGGAAAAAACTATAAAATGACATAAACGCCACATTCCTATATTCTTTTGTTTTTTTTTTTCAAAAATTACAAAAATGTAATTTGTTTGACTTGTGTCTCACGTCGTTAATTTCTACTTTAGAGGCAATTTGTGTACATCATTGTATTTATAAGTACATGTGCTTTAAATAGTGTCGTATTAAGTTTGTCGAAAACTCAACAGTTTTCTGTTAAAATGAGCTCAAAATACAGCATTTTCTGAAACGCTCAAACGCCACTTTCTCAAAAATGGCTCCAAATTTTTTCTTCAAACTTTTCCGGTAGTGTTAATAAAATGTTTAAAATTACATAAAGTTCATTTTGGAATATTCTTTATTTTATTCAAAAATTGCACAAACGTACGTTTTTGTAATATCTCTCACGCCATTAATATGCACATTTCCAGCGATGACACGATTGCTTTTGTGAGTTTCTTCAAATGATTTTAAATTAATTTTTTCGAAAACTCAAAAATTTTCTGTGAAAAAGGGATTCGAATTTCGCATTTACAGTTACGCTTGCACGCCGTTTTCTTAAAACCCGCTCCAAATTTTTCAATGAAAATTGCCATTTTATGATGAGGTTTTACTCTTCTTTAATATTCTTAAAGTAATATTTCGCTTCTACTATTAGGAAATCGAAAACTTGAGAAAATGTCAACAAAAAAATGTACTTTGGGCGGCGATAGATGGTAGCTGGCAAGAGGATGGGACAAGACCGTAAAGCCAGTCCACACCAATAAAATTAGGAAACTTTACAAGAAAGTGCGCCATTCTGTAGCAAAACTAGTTCTGTACTACTCATGCAACGTTTCTTGAACGATGGATTGAAGAAAAGGGGGCGGAGTGGGGGTATTAGTTACAAAGCCGGCCATTAGAGTATTTACAGTAATACTAACCTCTAGAAAATCAAAGTCAACATGCTACGTGTGTGGCCAGTTCATCGCTCTGGGTAGGCAACAGCAGGGCCACTAGATAGGAGTTTCAGGTGCCTCCCTTGAAGGACCTGGACCTGCCTCAGCCATTTCTTTAGATAATGGTAATAAAGCTGAAAAGAAGTTCTCGACTATGAAAGAAACTAGTTTTGACTAGCTTTTGTTTCGCGCCAACAAAGTTTTAATGCTTGGAATGTTGTCATCAGTGCTCGCTGCGAGCTTTTGCCTTCAGCTGTTCATTGCTCAAGGACGGGGGAATCAAGGTAATCGTTCAAGAAAAGTTGCGCGAGTAGTATGTTCACGAGTATATTCACTAAACGAAAAAGTGAGAATTTAAGAAAACAGAAAAATATATTACAATAAACAAAAATATGTATAATTTCTTTGAACCATTTCTGTTCGTACACATCTGAATCAGAAATAACAAAACACTTGTAATAAACATTGAAAAAAGTTCAAAAATTTAATACTGCTTTGCATCTTCACTGCATTGAATTAACAAGGGTCTAGCAAATTCCGGCCTAATTTTTTGCCTCTCTTCCAAAACTATTTACGTCTTTTTTCGACGAAATATTGTATTTTCTTGTTCTGACTTTCAATGAGGATCCCATATTTGCCATTGGATTAAAATCAGCTGATTGTAGAGGAATATGCGACTGTTTGGGTACGTTCCAAATTAGCAATTCCTTGTGTTACCGTATGTTGACTGTCGTTATCTTTCTGAAAGATACAAACAGATGACATTTTTAATTTATGTACACTTTGATATTTCTTTGCACAATATGATTATAAACTGGTCTATTATGCCAGCGATAAAATGTAAGTTTCCTACACCGTTCGATGATATACCGACCCAAACCATGATTGATCCGCCTCCTTGCTTTACTGTAGGCAGTATATTAGCCACGTTATTATCTGCATTGGCCTTTCTCCATACTTCAAGGACACCATCATAACCGAAACGATTAATTTTTGTTTCGTCAGACTAATGAACAGAATTCCTGATCTTTATTAACATACTCTTTTGCAAATTTTAGTCTTTGAGCGTGACTATTCTTACTTACAAACGGCCTCTTCCTGAAAATTCTCCCATGTCCGTAGAATATCCGGCGGAGAGACTCGCTTCTTTATCTGAGACAATTTTCATCAAAATGAACAATTTTGGCTTTGCCTTGATTTCCCTTACAGCAAGGCGCTCTTCCCTCGCGCCCAAACTTTCCTCTTGCTTCTTCGAAGCAAATTCTTTGTGAAATAATTATATTTCAATTTGTTAAAAACATATTGCACCGTTGAATGCGTTTTATTTACCATTTGTCCTTGGCCTATTCATTTCTTAATTAATTACCTTTGAGTATTAGATTAACAACTACTTCTTTCAAACAAGTACCGAGTTCTTTCTGCTTACCCATATTCTAGGAGAAGAAACCAACGTGAAATACTCAAGGCCAATTGGTGTCAATTTTGCACAGACCGTTACTAACTCGAAGTTCGTTTGAAAATTCTCCATTTATACTAAGGTTTGTATTGCGTAACTCAATCGTACGAACAGAAATGGTGCATCAATTCAGAAACCTTTTTACATCTACATTTTCCATGCCTGATACTACGAAATATAATAGCATTTTAGGACATGCAATGTCTTTCTTATATATTTAGGAATTTTGCCTAAAATTGTTTTCAAAGTGCATCAATACCGATGAATGAAAATCAATATTTATTGATGAAGATATCAAGTGTACGAACAGAAATGGTACTGCATACTGTATGCATCCCAGGGTTAATGATATAGTTGATGGAACAACATTTACTATTACTTATTTCATTCAATTGTATTTACATTTAATTAATATTGAACCAATAAAATTATTTCTCAGGTATGAGAGGAAAATGTCAGTTATATAAAATTGTGTTAGCAATATATATACGTTAATTATTTAATTTTTATATCTCGTATACAACATATAGAACTATCACAGTCGACCTGTGCAGTGTGTGTACTCGTAAGTATTTTCAAACAATTTAATTTCGTAAGAATGAAATTCAGAACTATCGATAATACAATACTCTTTGTTATCGATATCGATTCTTGACGTTCATTTTTTACCACGAACAATACACATCACAAAACTGCTGGAACGAATACTGTATTGTTGGCAAGAATTCATATCTGGTGAATATATATTCGAAAATTAACATTTCCATTAGTTATGACGAGATCGTATCAGAGGTAAATACTAATTCTGCTGTACATGTGTGAATCATAAGCTGAAAACGATAGAGGTACTTGAGAAAATGCCACCAAAATTTAAAGTAGGCGAGACAGTCCTTTGCTTCAGAAATCCCGTAACTGGCGTGGCTCCCGCGTCTGCCAGTGGTGCTTTGAAGAGTGCAAAAGGAAGGAGGTTAAGCTCGGCCGCACAGAAGTCTAAATGGTTTTTTGAAGGCACGTGTAAGGAGGTGGAGATAAAAAAAAAATCAAGAAAATATTTTATACAATTTGCATCAAATGCCTGTCCAGACGAGTGGGTGTCTGAATCAAGGCTTGTGAAATATCGGCCGACAAAGCAACCACGAAAACGGGCCCCCCGAAGCAAGAAAAGGAAGAAAGCAAATAAAGCAAATGCGAGTGCAGGGAATCGGCGGCCATTACAGGAAACTGGTATGTATGCAGATCTACGTCCATCAACGTCTTATTATCCTTTTGATAGTTTCAATCAATTGGAGGCCAATGTTCATAATCAGTTCCGAAGAAGTGGACAAAATTCACAACCATCAACATTCAATTTTATTACAGAAACGTATATTAAACCAGTGTTAAATCTAGATGATTTAGATAATTCACCCTTGATCTCTACTTTTCCCCCTCAAGAAAACAATAGTATTCATTTTGCGGATTCTGTATGTAATACATTCCAAGAACCACAGCCATCTACCTCCAGTTTTCCCGATCACTTTCCCGAGACTAATGCTGAATTTCAAAACTGGTGGAATGGATTTGATTTAGATAATTCTCCCTTGATCTCTGCTTGTACCACTCAACAAAACAACAGTATTCATTTAGCAGATTCTATATATTATACATTCCAAGAACCACAACCATGCACCTCCAGTTTTTCTGAAAACTTTCCTGAGTTTCAGGCTGAGTCGCAAAACTGGTGGTCACAATTGCATATCTCTGACATTCATGGGTCTCAGACAGAATCACTTGAAGATGAAATATTAATTGAGGAAGCAAAATTATTAGATTCATTTAGCAGTTCACCTCCTCCAACAGAGTTTTGTCATTGGCATACACCACAACCAGAATATACGGATAACTTGAACTCTTCTATTGACACTTCGACGCATGACACAAACTTGTCATGCCAGGGGCAGAAGCCCGAGTCTCCTTGTATTAATTTGGATGAGTTATCTACTGAGTCTTCGACACATGAAACAAACATTTCTTGCACGGCGGAGAAGATTGAGTCCTCTTGTACTCCTTTTGATGAGTTATCTACTGAGTCTGCCAAATCTGAAGCAAACATATCTTCCAAGGCAGAAGAGTCTGAACCTCCTTGTATTAATTTGGATGAGTTATCTACTGAGTCTTCGACTCGTGAAACAAACTTGTCTTCCAAGGCGGAGAAGACTGAGTCCTGTTGTACTCCTTTTGATGAGTTAACTACTGAGTCCGCCAAGTCTGAGTCTGCCATGTCTGCCAAGTCTGAAACAAACATGTCTGCCAAAGCAGAGGAGTCTGAACCTCCTTGTATTAATTTGGATGAGTTATCTACTGAGTCTTCAACCCATGAAACAACTTGTCTTCCAAGGCGGAGAAGAGTGAGTCCTCTTGTACTCCTTTTGATGAGTTATCTACTGAGTCTGCCAAGTCTGAAGCAAACATGTCTGCCAAGGCAGAGGAGTCTGAACCTCCTTGTATTAATTTGGATGAGTTATCTACTGAGTCTTCAACTCATGAAACAAACTTGTCTTCCAAGGCGGAGAAGAGTGAGTCCTCTTGTACTCCTTTTGATGAGTTATCTACTGAGTCTGCCAAGTCTGAAGCAAACATGTCTGCCAAGGCAGAGGAGTCTGAACCTCCTTGTATTAATTTGGATGAGTTATCTACTGAGTCTTCAACTCATGAAACAAACTTGTCTTCCAAGGCGGAGAAGAGTGAGTCCTCTTGTACTCCTTTTGATGAGTTATCTACTGAGTCTGCCAAGTCTGAAGCAAACATGTCTGCCAAGGCAGAGGAGTCTGAACCTCCTTGTATTAATTTGGATGAGTTATCTACTGAGTCTTCAACTCATGAAACAAACTTGTCTTCCAAGGCGGAGAAGAGTGAGTCCTCTTGTACTCCTTTTGATGAGTTATCTACTGAGTCTGCCAAGTCTGAAGCAAACATGTCTGCCAAGGCAGAGGAGTCTGAACCTCCTTGTATTAATTTGGATGAGTTATCTACTGAGTCTTCAACACATGAAACAAACTTGTCTTCCAAGGCGAAGAAAACTGAGTCCTCTTGTGCTCTTTTTGATGAGTTATCAACTGAGTGTTCAACACATGAAATAAACTTGTCTTCCAAGGCAGAGAGGACTGAGTCCTCTCATACTCCTTTTGATGAGTTATCTACTGAGTCTTCGACACATGAAACAAAATTGTCTTGCAAGGTAAAGAAGACTGAGACCTTGTGTACTCCTTTTGATGAGTTATCTACTGAGTCTTCGACTCATGAAACAAACTTATCTTGTAAGACAGAAAAGCCCGAGTCCATTTCTACTAATTTGTTATCTACTGAGTCTTCACCACATGAAACAAACTTGTCTTGCAAAGTGGAGAAGACTGAGCTCCCTTGTGTTAATTTGGATAAGACATCTACCGACTCTTCAACTCCTGAAAAATGCTTCACTTCCCAATGGCAGAAGCAAAGAAATCAAAGCACTAATTTGACCAATTTATCATTTGACTCTTCTAGACATGAACAAAATGTGCCATGCCATTGCCAGGAACAAGGAAATCAATGCATTAATTTTACCGAATTTTCAAATGACTCTTCGAGACATGGAACGAATTTGTCTTGCCAGAGGAATAAGCCATTATCACTTTCTATTAATTTTGGATGTTCATCTAGTGTCTCTTTGACACCTGAAAAGAAATTGTCTTGTCCGAGGAATAAGCCATTATCACTTTCTATTAATTTTGGAGAATCATCTAATGTCTCTTTGACACCTGAAACAAATTTGTCTTGCGAGAGGAATATGCCATTATCACTTTCTATTAATTTGGGAGGGTTATCTAATGTCTCTGCAACACATGAAACAAACTTGTCTTGCCAACGACAGATGCCAGAATCAATTTCTATTAATTTGGCAGGGTCGTCTAAAGACTCTTCAATACATGGAACAAATTTGCCTTGCCAGAGGCTGAAGCCAGAATCAATTTCTATTAATTTGGCAAGGTCATCTATTAACCCTTCCATGAGTGAAGTAAGTGTGTCTTGCCAGAAACCAAGAAATTTATGCATGAATTGTAACAAACCTTACTCTTTGACACCAACAAAACAATTATGTTGCAAGTTACATAAAACAGGTCAAAAATGTCCAAATTTTGGAAATTCATCCCCTATCTCATCTACAAATGCAACAAGAGAATGTCCACAACACAAGAAGTTGGAAGAAAATAACAAATCATTATCTTACTCTTCGACACCGATAAAAAATTTGACTTGCCATTGCCAGAAATCAGATCAAGAATGCCTGAGTATTGGAAATTCATCTACTAACTCATCTACACATGAAACAAAAGAATGTCCACATATCAAGTTGGAAGAAAATAACAAATCATTGCCTTATTCATCAACACCCACAAAAAACTTGTCTTGCCAGTTACAGAAAACAGATCAAGAATATCTGAATATTGGAAATTCATCTACTAACTCATCTGCACATGAACCAAGAGAATGTCTGCCCATCAACTTGGAAGATACTGACTCTTCCTCTTCCTCTGAAAAGTCTGCTTGATTACATCACTCAATTGAGGTACAAGGATAAATTCAAATTATAATTTTTTCAACAAGTTTATCTAGTTAATATGTATGCTTTCTGATCTTTATAATTATCAAATGAGATTTAAAATACCATTTCTTGTTGTAATATTTTTTGCATTATCTTTAACAAATTCACTTCTTTTCTGTCATACTATTCTTCACTATATGCTGAACTACAAGGCTCCTTCAAATGTTTGTACAAGAGTGACAAAGAAGATTATGTTGTTCAATAGCTTTACTAGCTTTTAAGGATAAATTTGTGTTGAAGCACAATTGATTTTTTACAAGAATTAATTTATATTGTCATTCTCCAAAATCTAATGTGCAGGAAGGAATGCTATGTATTCAACTTTATTTAAAATATCTGCCAATAGAGATTTCCTAATATTCTATAACTTGAGAAAATTGAATGTTTTCAGACATGAATATTGAGGCAATAAAATTATACAGTATTCAATTTGTTTGTTTACTCATTATTAATAATAGGTATATATTTTTATTACTTCTTTTCTATGTATGTTGATCTTTTATCGAATATTTGACCCATCTTATTTAATCTTATTTATAAGCATAAATAAGATATTTATAAGGTAAGTACATGTTTGAAACCAAAAATATTCTGAATTATGCACACATGAAACTATAGATATAAAGTTTCATGCATAGATGGAACTATTTTCCTACATATTCTGTAGAATATACAGTAAACCGTTGTTAGCACAAACTCAATATTTGGTTTCCAGCAAAGAAACATGGTAATGAGAAATAATTTGTATAAATGTATATAAATGCTGTAAATAATTTATATAAATATATATAAATGTGGGGTGGCTGCAAAAAATATTTTTCTCTGTAATCATTTTCAAAGGTCCCATGGATATAAAAAAATAAGTTAGGCATGCATCATAGGCCTTGATGATAGTGAAGTATTGTGCCTCTAACAATTTATTTGTCAAAAAATTAATTTTTAACCAATTTTAATAAAAAGAAAACATATCATCTCAAATTATAATTTTGCTTGTCTCATATTTGGCTCAAATTTTTTAGAAATGGTATCTAAATGATAACCAATTGGTTATCATTTTAGACATTTATATTAATTTTCATCAATTAAAGCAAAAATAGCTTTTTTCAGCCAAATTTGACAAAAAATATATTTCTTTATAAATTTATTTTTTATAAATAATTACGTTTTCGTGTATATTTTTTGTACTGTAACACGTCATGTTCGTTATATTAATATCTGAGCAACTAATATTTCTGTTTTTATTTTTATGGTGAATTTGGAATTAACATTAAATGAAAAAAATGACTCAGAATCCTTCTTTTTCTTCAATTTTTATTACATGTAGAGTTCCAGAAAGATTTTATTAGGCCCCTTCTATTGGCTGTTGGAAAATCTCTTTGATATTCTTCAAGATTATGTATTGTTATTGATACTGTTATTGCTCTTCATCAAGAGTTAGTAAACTTATATTCTTTGAATAGCTTAATAGTTCTTTCTATGTCATTTTCAACTTGGATAACTTTATAACTTTTTTAGAAGCAATATAATTATCATTATAATTCCTGTTTTCAGGATCTATATCCACCTAGTCAGTGTTCAAAGATATTTCATTAAAATACTTGCAAATAATTAATATTTTGTCATGCATGCCATCCTTATTTTTTATATGAAAGGGACCTTTGGAAATGATTACCTAGAAAAATTTTTTTGAGCCACTTTCTTTGTTGGATTACAAATATTGTTCATGTTATGGTGAGATTTGTGGTAAATGAGTATGTACTAACAAGGGGTACTCTATATTCTACAGAATATGTGAATGTACAATGATTAATTTTTTATAATTTATTTTGTGGTGCTATTAACTTGCACATTGTTACTTTATCTCAGAATATAAAATGTTATTACTATTTATATCATTTAATTGTATATTATTCTTACTGTCACATTTCAACTTTTATGAATAAAAGTTCTCTTCTGTTCTTATTTTTACAAGTTTTTAAAGGTCAAATAAATATTCACACATCAAAAATAAAGCCTATTATTATTAAAAATGGTAATTTACACAAAGTTGCAGGTGTCTGTTGTGCCCATATGGATGCATGATGATTAGCACAACACATGCCCGAAACATTGTGTAAATTGGTATATTTAACATGATTTCCACCATAATGTTATCAAATTTATTTTCTATATATTTATATTATATTTACATTTATATTATATATTTGGAAAATGTTACTAATTTTCACAGATGTCACGGCCATTTTGAAACTTGAATCAATGTTTCACCATGCAGCCGGAGAAGTGAATAACTTCATTTCGAGCCGCGTGGTGAATATGTGATTCACAATTATATTCTCTATAAAATGCTAGTAAATAGGCTGGTTTTGATTTTGAAAGTATGTGTACCGATTGTTGGTGTCATATCATTGTTTTCCGTACTGTTTATACTTCTTTTTCCTTTATAATTTCTGAATAAATGTTCAAAATGTTCAATATCATAATTATTGTATATTTTATATACATATATATATATATA
>BLKR01009458.1:88932-116651 GCA_011170035.1 Teleogryllus occipitalis | reverse complement strand
AAGGATAAAGGTGAAAGAAAAAGAGATGTTTGAGAGCGTAATGACAGTCATTAGAGTACGAGAAATCAACCCACGATGGACGACAAGGGCGGTGATCGATATGCAACAGCGCAACGGTTTTGTGCAAGAAATCGTGAAGATGGTTAGTGGTCAGCCCTACGACAAGAATCAAATACGAAAGGAGAAGGATAAAGACGTGAATAATTGGAAGATTTATGAAAATATACTATTAAGAAGAACCGGTAGCACAGGAGAGAAATTTCGGATATGGATTCCAGAGGAAAATCGTAAGGAGCTAGCTACTTCCACGCATGAGCATTATGGGCATTTGGGAGGGGGGAAAATAGTGCAGATATTAGCAGACTATTGTTACTGGCCGAACATGGGAAAGGAGGTGAGGCGAATAGCGAGTGCATGTGACGTGTGCCAGAAGACCAAACAACCGAATCGGCATTGTGAAGGAGAATGGCAAGCAATCGTGCCTCAAGGGCCTCGGGATCTCTATGCAGTAGATTTATACGGCCCGCTGCCGAAGACGAGGTTTGGCAACCAGCATTTATTCGTCATCATCGACGTGTTCACGAAGTTCGTGCAGATTTTCCCCATACGAAAGCCCAATACAGCAAGTTGCGTCCGCCAAGTAAAAAAAAAATTTATCGAAATGTGCGGAAAACCGGCCCGGATTCTAAGCGATAGAGGAACTCAGTTTACAAGCGACAGGTGGAGAGAGGAAATGGAAGCTCTAGAAATCTCCATTCACTTCACAGCTGTGCGCCATCCTCAGAGTAATCCGAGCGAGAGAGTAATGTGAGAATTGTCACGACTATTCCGGGTATACACGGCAGAAAACCATCGGGCATGGTTTGAGGCGGTGCCAATATTGAATGACATCCTCAACGCGGTACCGCACTCCAGTACCAACGTGACGCCGTGGGAAGCGCACTTCGGAAGAAGGAAGATGAGACCATTTGACCGCATTCAGATCCCACCAGAAATCGGCGGTGTACAAGAAGTGGCAGCAGGTCAACAGATAGTGTACGAGCAGTTACGGAAGTCGGCAACGAGTAGGAAGAAGGCCCAGAAGCAGTGCCAACGGAGGACGTTTAAAGCAGGAGACAAAGTATTAGTCCGAGCGTCTCGTTCGTCCTCGTCGGAACAGAAATTGTTTCGAAAATTCTTTCCGCTCTATGACGGCCCGTACACTATTAAAAAGGTATTAAATAATAACAATGTGGTGTTAGTAGACAGGAATGTAGATAAAGGAACTCAGAATATTTATAATGTGAAGTTATACAAAGAACTAGGATGATAATTGGTAATAGTGAGGTAGCCTGTACAAGAAGTTGAGAGGAAAATAGTTCCAATGTTAAAGAATAGCTTTGAGGAACAAAGATTAGATGTTAAAAAAGGTAGTTTTAAGGAATAGGTTAAGATTAGTTGTAAAGAGTATTTTATAAACAAGAAAGGAAGATTATTTAGATTAAGGCACAGGTGGAAAAGGGGTGAAAAGTGGAACGTGTGATAGTGCGACAATGGACGACGATAGAGCGTGTCGATGTAGTACAGTGCAGATGCAAACACTAGCCGGTGCGTCCGTCGCAAATCTCCAGGGAAGCGGTAGTGTTGTGTACTTCAAGCATGCATTGTTCGCTCAAGGTCAAGTTCACCAACACAGTCAGTGAGTAGCCGTTGAACTGCAACAGGTACTGAGTGAAGTAGGAGGCGTGTGGGAATAAACAAGAGTAACAATGTGTAGTGATAGATGTAGACTCATCATGACGGTGTCTTATCTGAGCGACATCTTAGGCGGGGGGAGATGTAACAATCCAGGATCCCCAGGAATGAAGACAGGGCAAAGAATAAAGATAAACATGTAATAAGTGGTATTAACATCAAAGGCGGGGACAAATGAAAGCGGTGTCGCGTAGCGATAATTTTTTGGAAGTCTAAGAAGACGCGACAAAATAATAATGGGGACAATATAGTTCAGTAGCGTTTGTCGAGTGAAACATTTTGGAAGTTATTTGAAAGAAATCAGTTCACGCGTTCCAAAGATATAAACAATTTAGTGAAGTACATTTTAAGCACACAACTAGACACGATAGCCATTGTTGTAGCATAAGATCTAATGTAAAAAGTTGTTTTTTTCAACAAATTAAGTAAACGCGTGAAGCGATTCAAACGAAACTTTTGGCATTAATAGAAGAAATTATGGGGAAAATTATGGCACTACTCACAACGCGGAGAAATTTCGGGGGGCTACGGTATAAAAGAAAATGTAAAGTGTATAAGTGGGAAATTCCAAACCAGTCGTATGACGTCAGAGCGGTGGAAGGGGATCGACCGTCTTCAGATTAAAAGAACTTTGGAAATTTTAGATGGTAGAAAAACAAATAGAAAACGGTAATAGCATTCAATTTGAAAATGCATGAGAATAATAAAGAGAGACGACCCAGAAAGAAGAAGATTAACTTAAAAATATATAATATTATATAGAAGACCCGGAAGTGATCGTGAAATGTTCGAGAAAAAAAAGAGGAAGTCTCGTGACAACAATGAAAAAAGAACGCGGGGAGGATAGCTTGAGAGGGACGTATGTTGAAACGCTCCGCGGAAATTAAAAATTTTGTTACAAAGTTGTGCTAATCACGCGAGCAAAGTTAATTTTATAACGTTTAGTTGTAGTGGGGAAAGTTTAGAAGGTGAAACGCGGAAAATTATTGAAAAATTTTCAAAAAGAACGTTGTTCGCGAATATAAACAGTCGCATCATCAGCCGTGTGATTAAACTCGTTTCGTAAGTAATAAACAGTTATAACGAAGAGACATTAATTATTTAAAAATGAATTTTTCCGAATTACGTGTGTGAAAAATGGAAGGATGCTGCGAATGGACAAACGAAAGGACGCTGCGTATATTTAGCGAGGGTGATGCATGAGAACGGCGCGGTGCAGGTCGCTGAACTCAACGAAAGGAAAGTGCACTAACTTTATTTAAATTGGTAATGCGCATTGATAAGAAGAAAGAATAGACTCATAGCTTCGAATGTACAAGGCCAAGTTTTGTCAAATAGAAATAGATTTTAGTGAAAACAAAAAATAGAATGCGCATTCAAGTATGAATGATTTGGTTTTAATCTTATAGTGTAAATCTTCAGTGTGAATGGGAATTTCGTGTTTCTAGGGTATTGTTTATTGTGTATTTAGTGTATTGTGTATTGTTTTTCGATTTTGTGTTGTTTGTTATTTGTTATGCCTCTAGCAGAGGAAGGAGAACAAAAAAAAACCAGATAAAATAAACGATGTCGAACGTTGTTGGTTCGATATTAAACCAATGCAATTGGTCTTATAAGTATGTGTAGATAGATGAGGACCTACGCCCACGTGCCCGAATACTACGTCAGGATCCTGTATAGGTCCGCCACAGCCTCACGCCCAGTATTTATATCTGTATGAATAAATATCAGAAAAGCAGCTAGGCAATGGGCAAATTTCAGATGTATGTATTTTTGGCAACCCAACGTCAGGCATAATAGTGGACATTTTGGTAAGAACTATAGATGAAAGGAGCACAGGTAAAGATCGTTACATATTTTTTGTAAGTTAGTTTTGAGAAAGAAAAGCAGAACGGATAGGTGACGTGTACCATTACATATTTGGCAGCCCAGCGTGGGGGCCATTGTAGAAGGTTTTCGGAGGTAGACATAGGTACCGTTACACTAATTAGCATGGAAAATACATAAATAATATGGCAGCCTTCAATTTGTAACGCAGAAGACAGTCGTGTGTTTTGTCTTTTTCTGGTAACGAGTGATATGCGTTTTAATATAATTCTGTGCTTAGTTTCCAATTATTATCTCCAACGAACGAGTTTAATTATGATATTATTTCTACTCATATTTCTTATATTTATATGATAATCAGAAGTTTTTTGTTGCAAATGGAAAAGTAATAGTACTTTTAGGGCTGTGAGATACATTGTTGGCCTTCTAAATTTGTATGAAGAAAAGAAATATTTTGGGAAGTGTAATCCTTCCGTATTACAAAAATCCATCCCTGATGGAAAATGTAATTATGTAACTAGCGAATATTTTAAATAGTTCTAAAGTGAAATGTGATTCGTTAAAAAAATCAAGGTGAGGTTATGTCAACGTGCATACGTTTGTTCAGAGTGGAAAGCAAGATAACATGTGAAATGAATTATTGTTTTCACTTCAAATGATAATTAAATACACACTTGTATTAAAATAATCAACAAAATAGCAAAAGCTTTTCTATTAGGCATGCTGTGTTTCACAAAACATCTCGACGTGAGCGAGAGCGTTCTTTGCTGACGCGAAAACGCCTGGAGAGCGCACTGTCGCCGAGGACAATTTGCCTGTCTTCGCGCTCTTCCACTACTTTGAAGACTGTGAAGGAGGTTTTCAATTCCAATTCTGTGTAAAAGACTGTCTTGTGGCCGGTCAGCTAGCTGCCTTCGTATAAATGGTGGTTTAGGTGGAATTCGAAACTGGACTCTTTGTTTTTTAGGTCACAGCTACTGCCACCAACGTTAAATTCAGTTTACAATACACATATTATTTATTCTTTACCTGCACAAGCACGCCGGGATCTGTGAAGACCCAGTAGAATTTGATTCGTTTTTTCTGAAAGTTTATTTTCTCTGGCTTCGTGCGTCAAAAACACACGTAATTCCTTACGGTATTTACCAGGTTTCATTTTGCAAAGTTCTTTGGTGAATTAGAACGGTGAATAAATGTGGCACCAAGTGTGATAGCTATATACGATTTGTCCGAGTGCAAAAGGCAAAAGAAAAAAACAAAAGAAAATGGTCATACTTGACAAATACACGTTATGAAAAACATAGCACAACTTTGTAGAGTTTGTGATAATTTAAACAAAATTATGCAAACTACGTTTTTGTCCAATTTCTCTTTCCCATGCCAAATCATTGCCTTTTCCGTAATAATATATCATCATAAAGTTTGAAAAAATATTTTGTGAATTACATTTTCAGTGATATCAGTAAAATACATATAAAATATATGAAGTATTTAATTTAGAATAGAGCAGTTTTAATAAATACCTTACGCAAATGTCTCAAAACTGAAGTATATTTATCGGATCCCACAGGCCTAGATGTGCAAGATGTTTTTTAAAAATGTATACGTCCAAGATCACTTTTATATTAAATAACTGTTATGTTGAATTTAATAATAAAATAACTAAATTGTAATATGAAGTTTGTTTTATTTGGAGGGTTTTCATTTTAAGTTCACTCGTGAGCCTAAAAAAATTGCCTAGCCCCGACTTTGTGATCTCGATCGCAGCAGCATCTGCAGGCGAGGGGCCGAAACGAGGTTCCGAGGCGACTATCTGCGCGTCGGCAATTCCACTGGGACGCCACGATTCGGAAAGCAGATAAGGGGGGAAGGGAGGAGAAGGGGGAGGGGAGAGGAGGAGGGGAGGGGGGAGGGGGGAAAGGGGGTTTGGGAAGGGGAGGGGTAGGGGAGGAGGGGTAGAGGAAGAGGAGGGGAGGGGATGATAGGGGTGGGGTGGGGGAGGGGAGGGAAGAGGAGGGGGTGGGGCGGGGGGAGGGGAGGGAAGAGGAGGGGGTGGGGCGGGGGGAGGGGAGGGGGGGATCCGGCGACGCACGGAGGGATCGACCTACGCATCGAGAGCGCGGGAGCAAAGAGCAAACATCCAGCGGAATAACAAACGCCGGCGTTGCATGTTGAAAGAGAACTCGATCGTGTTTTTCGCCGGTGAATAAATGATTCGCGGGCACACAAAAATGCGGTGAAAGAGACATCACGGGTAAATATATGTCAAACACGTTTATTACGGCAAATATTGCGTGTTTAACCAAGCAAATATGTCACGTCACGCTCGTGCAGATTTTTCGAGGGAAATGTGCGTTTGGTGTTGCATTTCCTAATAAAAAATGTGGGCGAAAAATGCGTAAATGCGAGTATCAGACACGATGTAAATGTTTTCAAAAATCAGTATAATAATAAACCAACTGACAACTATATTTGTATATTCTGGCAGCCAGACCTTTACTGTTAAAACGCTATTGTTTCGAATTTAAACTTTTTTATATTAATATATTTTATTAAAAACCACTGATTCAGTCAAAACGTGAATAGGTAAATAATTTTCATTACTGAGCAAATAAGCTGTAAGTTCAGTTATTAATAATGTGATGTCATAAATATAATGGGACTATCCAGCCAAATGGGACAATCTGAGAAAAGTATTTCGTAAATTATTACAATTTTAAGTCTTTTTACCAGACTACACAAGAGATAATATATTATTAACCGATATATGAGAAATTATAATTCTGAATAAGTGGTATATTTAGTAAACGATTGGTTTTCAGTAAAAAAAATGTCTACATATCAAATTCACAATTTGTTATGCCTTCAGGTCAATCGGTAGCTGCAAATTTGTCGAGCAGATACTGTATATTTTCTCGTGTAAACAAACAGGAATATTCTCACGACTACAAAATGAAATGTATGTTAGTGCTTTTCTCCGGCTGTCTGAGTGACGTCAGTTTATGCTCTCGTTAGAGAATATGCAACCAAATTTTCTTGAAAAAAAAAAAAAAAAAAAAAAAAAAACAAAAAACAAAAACAAAAAAAAACCTGTAAAAACCGTTGCCATATTACGATATTCACAAAAGTTATTTATTTATGAGGTAATTTATATTAGTGTAAAATATATTTGAATAGAAGTGAAACAATATTAACAAATCAGAGGTTTGTGAGGCACACTCCGTTTTACTTTACATTCATATTCTTTTGGTTTTTGAGGTACGTAGCCAAACACACGTTAAAAATGATTAATTAAATTAAAAATGATAATTAAACAAAAAATTTCGGAAAGTGTTTACCACTTCGGTTTACAAGCTTCAATTAATAGGTTTAGTCATTGTGATATTCTGAATATTGTGAAGCATTTATTCTGCTCTTCAGTGTTGCATGTTCGTTCGCCGTATCTCATTCACTTTGTCCCGTCTCCTATTTTTGAAGCTGTGACGTGTTTCCAAAGGGGCAACGCCCTCTGACTTTCGGTGTTACACCATTTAAGAATCCCCAATTACTTAACGGAGAAGGATATGGCACTTCAGAAAGCAAAGGATGGCTGACAACACACTATTTCTTGATTAATAAATGTATTTAATAACTACCATTTTCCGAGTAAGGTATTTCAGTTTTATATAATGTGGACTATACTGCTGGATAGAATATTAAAATTTTCTGAGCATTAAAAACTTTTTTATGGATATATTAAAATATTACTTTGTGGTTTTCTTGCGTAACAATGAATGGGCTCCTAAACCATAACTTTTTAGAATTTTAGGACATTTTTATACACAATAACAGCAATTGCATCCTTTAAAAGGCGAAAAGAAATAATGAACTACTTCTTTTCGTAAACATTACGTTGCAATGTTCCTAGAAACTTTAAAAGAACCTACAACAACAAAAGATCATGTTACTGATCTTTGTTTTAGATGTGCAAAGTGCATTGGAGAAATACTACGTATTTATAAAAATAAATAAAATAGTTTAATAACGATATTTCGTAGCATATTTCTATAATTAGTGGCAATGAACTACAAAACTACGTCGTAGCTTGGTACACCTATCTATTTGTGTAACTTCTACCGAGAACGTCTTACTATAACAGAGAGTACGATGCAACAGAAAATTAAAACATGTTAAAAATAAAATAGCAATCTTTGTTTTCCCTTCTTCAAAAACAATATTTTCATTCCATATTTTAGAAGCGTAAGTCTCTCAAAAAAACTCTCTTGAAAAAACAGCAACGATAACAATAGGAGCACCGAAAAATCGAAGGAAAGAAAAATACAGAGTCAACTGGATGAGGCATTTTACATAGTCAGGAAAGTTATATTATTTCGAATTTCGCATCCCACCGTTTAAGGATTACAGTAGTGACTGCTTGTCGATACGGCAGGTACTGTTGTTATTCACTTCTGGAGGGACGTCGAGGAACACAGAGTAGCCTTTTGAAATATTCAACTGCACTGAAAATTGCAAGAACATTAGCCAGCACAGCCAAAGCGACAGACGTAAAACGGAGCGAAGCGAAACGCGGCCGTGTAATACACGGGGAAGAGGGGTGGGTATGGAGTGGGATGTGGTTGGACGCAGACGGGGTGAGGAGAGAAAAGAAGAGAAGGGCGGTTGGGGATAGTTGGAGAGAGGATGGACAGGTAAAAGAGCGGAGAAGAGATGGTTTGATAGGGGATAGGCAGAGAGGTGGCGGGAGGACTGAGCTCTCGGGGAGAGAGAGAGAGAGAGAGAGAGTGATGGGGAGAGAGAGAACGACGAGAAGAGAGCATGGCAAGTAGAGAGCGTGACAAGCAGTGACGATTAGAATGGGGGAGAGAGGGAGGGACAGGGGAAGAGAGAGGGGAAAGAGGGGAGAGGGGGAGAGGGGGATAAAGAGAGAGGGAGAGAGAGAGGGTGAGAGAGGGTGTGGAGAGAGGGGGGCGAGGGGAGAGGTGTGAGAGGGGTGAGAGAGGGGTGAGAGAGGGGGTGAGAGGGTGAGAGAGAGGATGAGAGGGGAGAGAGAGAGAGGGGGAGAGAGGGGGAGAGAGGGGGAGAGAGGGGGAGAGAGAGGGAGAGAGAAAGGGAGAGAGAGAGGGAGAGGGAGGGGGAGAGAGAGGGACAGAGTGACACCGAGCGTTTGTGACACTGGGTCGAGAGGTCGGGGCAGCGAGAGGTCGGGTCACCGAGGGCGCGTTAAATGGAGAGAGCGTTAAATCACGAGAGTGTGTTATGGAGAGAGTATGACATGGAGAGAGCACAATACATAAAGCACGTTACATGAAGAGAGCGTGGCAAGGACAACACGTTACAGGAAGAGAGCGTGACATGAAGAGGGCGTGACATGTAGAGAGCGTGACATGGAGAGAGCGTGACTAGGAAACAGCGCGGCGAGGAGCTCGAAAGAAGGATGAAGAGAGAGAGAGAGGGGGGGGAGAGGGAGAGAGGGAGAGAGGGAGAGACGGAGAGAGAGAATAGCGATGAGTAAGAGCGGAAGGCGTGGCCTGAAATGAATTGCGTAGCGTGGCACGGTGCGGTGAGTGTGTAGCAAAGGGGATAAAGGAGAGCTGTAGAGGGACGAGAGCATTCGTGGAGGAATGAGGGCACGCGGTGAGAGCATGGCGGTAGGGGTGGAAAATATTGTGGTGATCGTTTAAGGCAGGGATGTCCAAGTGGAGGACCAAGGTCCGCATGCTACTTGCGGTGCCATTTATTGCAAGTTATTCGTTGGGGGCAAATGTTAATGAAATGTCAATTTTTTCACTTTAGAAAAATGCCATTTAGTATTGAAATTCATTTTATGTTATGACAAAACGATTTGACCCATTTTTATAGGTCATTATTTTTCGTCGATTTCGACTAATAAGTCATTTTTTTAGAGTTTTTACGTCATTTTTAATGAATATTTACTGATTTAATTGGTTTTAACGTCATTTTTAATTATACTTGCTTTAAAGAATATTTACGAGGTGCAACAAATTTCTTCACAGAATTACTCAGTAGCCTCTTCGATTTGTTTGCTCAGCAATTGTTTTGGCAGCCGTTGTGATAAAATCCTTGTGACGTATATCAGGGTCATTGCCGATCTGGCCGATTTCGGGATAATTCTAAAGTCAGAGATTTCATGGTAAAGAACAATTCAAACCAAACGTTTTCAAGCGGAGTTCACTGGGACGAATGGAAGAAGGCTCAACTACATCAGTAACGTATTGAACAGCTTGAGTTGTTCATTCAAACTGGTTTTCATAAGATATTTTACGTCATTTTTCTTCGGTTTTCGTGCATTCTTAAAGCATTTTAAAAGTATTTCATTGATCATTTTTGACGATGTTTAGGTCATCAAAATCCGCCCCTAGTTATTAGTCAAAAGTGAAACTCCCTTGCAACCACATTGAGCCAGAATATTTGGCGCCCAGCGCACGTGCTCTGACGGGATCAAAACCCCCTTTAATGCAAAAATAGGTGAAGTTTAGATTTAAGGATCTTTTTCTAGTAAATTCAGAAATTTCAAATCATCCCAAAGTGTCTCACTGAGTTGTGCATGCTACGGCCTGATAGATAGATTGTTTGATTGATTTTTTCGTGTTTCCGGGCGCGTCAACTGCTTCGGTCATTAGTCCCGTAGTGTAGTGCATGTTTTTTCTCCGGAGATGGCGGTGATCTTCCCCCGCCGGATGGCGAGATCCGGCGCCGACCTAACGTCGGCTAGTGGGGTTTCCCCCTAATCAGGACTCTCCCACCATCGGGGCACCGCCCCAGCCGGGACAGGCTCTAAGCTCCCGACCGGTCTCGCGGAATATGTGGTAGTGAAGTGCATGTTAGTGTAAGTGTGTGTGTGTAAGGAGGCGAGAGGATAGAACAAGGAAGAGGAAGGAAAGATCGCGCGCGTTCTGTGGCCCGTTTGGTAGGGTACTGTTCCGCAATTCGCCTGGTGTTGATCGGAGAAACCACGGAAAACTACCGATCAGAGCAGCCGGCCGCTCGAATTCTCCTCCAGACAGCGACTGAATTCGATCTCGCTGAAGATCTAAAATCCTGCCACCGTCAGGACTCGAACCCAGAGGCGCTGCAGTGACATCAGTTGATGCACTGAGCTACCGCTCCCGGTACGGCCTGATATCATGCATGCTTCCATCCACCCCCATTTCAGAGCAGCCGGGCAAACTGCAAAGAGAAACAAAACGGAGAAGTCAGGTGTGGATCTCCGAAGGAATAAATATATGGTCCGCAAGCATATTGAAGGTGTTGGCTGTGGCCCTTGAGGCCTTGCAAGGTGGCCACCCCCGGTTTAGAGCATTGCAGGAGTGAGACGCGAGGGGAGGGTGGACGAGAAGGGACGGAAACTTGGCCGGGAGGAGCGAGAGCGCGTAGATATTTGAGGAAATTTTCGTGTCGATGGCGACACATTCGCAGAGGTTGTTTGGTAGAGAATTGCGTTGCGCGAGTGGGATCAAGAGGAGGGGGTGCGGGCGGGCCGAATGGCGTTCCAGCAGGCATGCGTGTGTGTGTGTGTGCGCGCCAGCGTGTGCGTGCGTGTTGGGTGGGGCGAGCGGGCGGGTGGTTTGGTGTTCAGGTGGACAGTCGCCGGGAGGGTGGGTGGGGTGGTGGGTCGAAGGCGCTTGCGAAAAATGGCTGGAGGCAAGACGAAACGAGGCGATCATTGTGTGTGTGTGTGTGTGTGTGTGTGTGTGTGTGTCTGTGGGTGGGTGAGAGGGCTAACGGGCGGACGGGCGGACGGGCGGACGGGCGGACGGGCGGACGGGCGGACGGGCGGACGGGCGGACGGGCGGACGGGCGGGTTTGGGTGGGTTTGGGTGGGTAGATACGTGTATGGGTCTTGGATGTTCAGGAGAGTGGGCGGACGGGAGGCACTTGGGGGAAAATGGCTGGAGGCGAGACGAGGCGAGGCGTGGCGGGGCGAGGGGGCGTGGCTGATTGTTTCCAGAGCTTCTCCACCTCTCCCTTGCTCGAGTGGTTGGGAGGCGTGAGGGGTGGGGGCGAGAGGCGGCGTGGTTCCATTCGCTGCGCGTCCGATTGCGCATTTATGAGTCTTTTGATCAGCGCCGCACCTCTCTCTCTCTCTCCCTCTCGCTCTCTCTGCCTCTGGCAGACAACAATCGTACTTTGCACGCCCGCCCTCACCGGCGCTGCGCCGCGCGTGCGATGGGCAGTCACTGGAGAGACATGGGCTCACGCTCTCTCTGTGTCACGCTCTCTCTATGTCACGCTCTCTATGTAACACTCTCTATGTCACGCTCTCTCTATGTCACGCTCTCTCTATGTCACGCTCTCTCTATGTCACGCTCTCTCTATGTCACGCTCTATGTCACGCTCTCTCTATGCCACGCTCTCTCTATGTCACGCTCTCTATATGCCACGCTCTCTCTATGTCACGCTCTCTCTATGTCACGCTCTCTCTATGTCACGCTCTCTATGTGACACTCTCTCTGAGACAAACTCTGTGTCACGATGTGCGTCACGCTCTCTTGTGTCACGTTATCTCTGTGTCACACTCTCTATCTGCCATGCTCCCTCTGGGTCACACTCTATGTCACACTCTCTGTCACACTATCTGCCACGATCTCTACTTGGCACACACTATCTGTCACGTTCTCTATCCGCCACTCACACTCGGTGTCACGCTCTCTCTGTGTCACACTCTCTTCAGGTCACGCTCTCTTCATGTCACACTCTCTTTTCTGTAACGTGTTTTCCTTATCACGCTCTCTTCATGTAACGTGCTGTATGTGTTATGCTCTCTCCGTGTCAGGCACTCTTCATAACACGCTCTCTTCATTTAATGGGTTTGAGGGAGGGTAGAAAGAATGAGGTACGGTAGGCGCATGACGGGGAGTGCGCTCTAAGAGCACAGGGCAATGAACGATAGGGCAGAGGGGTGATTAGACACGAAAAATATGTAGTATGAAACTTCAAAATGTATGCATTTGACGTTTATGGGTCGGTAGTAGGCGGTTACGGTCTACTGGTACGGTATACCGGTAGCTGGCCGACTTCGCCGGCTATCTACCGGTGTCCCCCTTGCCTGGGCTTAGTTAAATTCCCATGCTGGGAGGTAAGAGCGACACGAGGCAAACGTGACGTATTCTCTTCACCGTAACTAGCAAGACCCGCCTGATTGACTTTTCTTCAGTCACACAGCTACAGAAACTGAATGCCACCGCAGTACCCTACCAAACGGGCCACGGACCGTGCGCGATCTGTCCTTCCTCTTCCTTGTCCTATCCTCTCCCCTTATACACACACTTACACTAACATGCACTACACTACCACATATCCCGGGAGACCGGTCAAGAGCTTAGAGCTTGTCCCGGCTGGGGCGGTGCCCCGCTGGCGGGAGAGTCCAGGTTAGGGGGAAACCCCACTAGCCGACGGTAGGTCAGCGCCGGATCTCGCCATCCAGCGGGGGAAGATCACAGCCATCTCCCGGGGGAAACATGCACTACACTAACGGGACTAATGACCGAAGTAGTTGACGCGCCCGGAAACACGAAAAAATCAATAAAAAAACAACGAAAGAGGTATAGTCGTGAAATTCAATCGCGTTCAATATCAAGTAATTGGTTTAATTTCACATACAGTTGCAGATTCTTCAGGCTTTGAACATGTGGGGCAGAATCGCGAAGCGTCGAACCAGCAAAACTGTAGTAGAATGTTTAAGAAGATCTCATCCTGTAGAATACGATGTGAGGAACACATCATTGAATCCGATGGTCTCAAAAGTGTTTAAGGCCCTAAACGCTTCATTTAGAAGTTATTTAACGACAGTAAAATTCATGCCGTAGCCGACCTGGATGGCCGAGGTGGCTAAGAGCGAGTACCGGCTCGGCGCTTCGGTCCGAAGGGTTGCGGGTTCGAGTCCCGCCTTGGGCATGGCTGTTTGTCCCTTGACTTTGTGTGTGTGTTGTCGAGGAGGGCGAGGAGGGCGTGTGTGGAGTCGCGTTCTGCTGACCTCAGATCAGAGGAGCCCGCAAGTGTTTGTCTAGTGTATGTATGGTCGAATATGCGTCCCTTCGGGACGTAAAGGGCTGTCGGCTGGATAAAAGCCCTAGGCAAAAAAAAAAAAAAAAAAAAAAAAAAAATCCATGCCGTGCATTGCTGGTTGCATATGACATTAATATTTTGATGGTTTTCTTTTAAAACAAATCCTTCATTTTTTTAAATGTCAAAGTGCAATTTGTAACGTCTACGTGAAATTCTCTTTCTTTAGAGACCTTATTTATAAAGACTGGTTGCACGTGAGAGTCGCAAAAGGTATGTATACCAGGGCTCAAATTGATGAACGCTCTGTACAACTTTCCCGTCAGAAGCAAAAACATTCACGTGCTATTCAGTACCGTCGTTTAGCAGCCAAAATAGACGCATTAGAAATCATCGTATAAACTGACGATATCTCAGATCAACACGCAATCACTGCAGTGTGCAGCATTCTCATAAATGTGTGATACGTAGACGATCGCAGCGAGCAGACCTCAGTAAAAGATTACAGAAACCTGATTATAAAAGCAGAGGAGACCATCCCTGCAAAATACGATGTAGAAAGCAAAGAACTGATGTAGGCAAGTTCTCCTTTGTGAATCGTACTATAGTAGATTGGAACAAACTACCTGCAAAAGCACTAGAGACTCTTCCTTCTAATGTAGTGAAATGTAAAAATATACTTCTATGTAGGTCATCATTAATAATACTGGGACTTTTATCATTATTATTATTATTATTATTATTATTATTATTATTGATATTATTAACACTGTTACTGGTTTTGAGGTAACTTTTAAGTTATTGTTATTATTAGTTACATTATTATAATCGTTATTATTATTAATAATATGGTCATGTCCCTTATACAGTGAAGTGGAGTGAAGTGTTAGAAAAGCTATAAGTCAACTTACAGATAATTCAAAATTAATTATAACTTGGATATCAATCTCTAATTCTAATTGTAATTATATTTGTAAATATTCGTAATAGTTTTGTAATTGTATATCTAATTGTAATAATGTTTGCCACCGAGCATTAGCTCAAAGCGAACTTTAATAAATCTATCTATCTATCGCCGAAGTTTCTCGGGAAAGTATGTCAAAGGACACGAAACGCAGTGACGGTGATACTTTTCGCACTTAAAGGTGAAACTGATCTGTCACTGACGCGCACTTCCCACCACTGAGGTAAATGAAGCAGGCGCGTCGGTCTGTGAGAACATCCGACCGCGTCTTCAAGTGGCGTTCCTTGAGGAGGCTGCACGCAGTAATAAAGTAGGAATTTTTTTATACTTATTTTCATAAAAAATAAGTAATATAGTTGAAGAAAATTGATAGAATAAAAATAATATTTTGTCAAAATAGAAAAATAATAATATGTAATAAATATGTAAAAATATGTTACGAAAAAATTGGATATTGTGTTAAGATGGGGACGATTCGCCAAGATTTCAATTTTGACAACGGTAAGTAGAAAGACAAAAACTATGTAATTTCATAAAAATCTGTTTTCTAGTGATAATAGTGTGGGAGGGAGGAAGGAGACCATAGCGGGGAGGTCGAAAATAGTTAAAGGGAAGAGTCAATCAACTTCAATTCATTTTAATGATGCTTTATTTTACGTGGCGGGACTGAGGCAAACAGACCCGCTCTTTTTTCAGAGCACACAACTTTTGCTATGCTCCTTTTGCCATCTAGCAGCAAAAAATCAATATCAGGTGGGCGACAGAAAGCGGTTATAATTTAGGGACTTCTCTTACTATTAAGGGTCTTTAAGTTGAGGTAAATATACAACATATGATAGGTAGCTGTTTTTCCCCTCAGAAGGATTACAAAATATTTTTTCTTTCATAAGAATTCACGGCATCGATCGTATTTAAACATGCGAACTGAACGGGTATAACAGACCGATACGGTAACAGTTACATCACGAAAAACAATAAAAGAGTGTTAATAGGGCAACAGACGATAGGGAATAAAATGCAGTGGGCAAAACAATTGTGGAAGGTAGAAACTAAACGGTGAGAGTGATGGCTAGGGCCCAGATTTTAAAGACCTAAAAATCAGCAAAAATGCAAGCACTTATGACCTAAAACCTATAAAAAATATGACCTTAATAAATAAAATATGGAGTTATACAAGTTTATGTTTTAAAAATTCCTGTTGATTTGTTAGGTATAACAAATACAAAATTCACTGCAGAACAGATTGTGAGTACGGTACATACGGTTTGCAGTCTTTGGACTTCAAACCGTAGTATTTGAAAAAAGTTTTGTTTGTGTCTGTAAAACTAGTATTTGAAAAAAAATTGCTTGTGTCTGTAAAACATATCAAGCACAGTACAATAAAATCTATCAAACAAATATCCTGCTTCACTACTGCATCATTCTTGTTTAATGTTTCCTAATTTCCTCTCAGTCTCCAGTTTCTAGAGAGTTGCATTGAATCACAAGGTGTATTTTCAGGTTTTTCGACTTATAAGACCTACGGTTGTCGCTGAAGAGAAAGCTCCTCTCCACATCACATGACGTCACCAGAGAACATATTTGAAGGCTGCGATGTCACTGCAGGGCAGCTTTGGTTCATTGTCATCAAATGTTGCGGTATTTCCAGAAATTATATCGCTAATTTTGCACATTGTAGAATATCCAGGATTTCGCTGAAGAACACTCAGCAATTTGTTGTACACTTTTTCAGCCACATGACCCAACTCACTTCGTTCAAATTTACTTACGTTTCAAATAATCCTTTGTGGTATAAGTTTTGAGTTTACTGGTGAAATATCACCTGATTCATTGTCATGCGAGACACATTATCAAGCCTTTTATTGTTGTGTCCATAACAAATATGACATATGTATGCATTTTGGGCAAAATTTGGGCAAAATATGACCTTTTCCTAAAAAAGATGTATGACTTTATATGCACCATAAAAATACGTTTTTCTAATCGACAATACCAGGATTCGTGCATAAACTGTTTTAAAATTCACCCCGAGGTTCAGAAAAAAGATATGACTTGTCATTAAAATCCGGACCCAAGTGATGCCCTGTGGTCCAGACAGCAGCGGCCCTACTTCAGTGTGCGGAAAATGGGGGTGGTGTGCGATTGCAAGAATAAGACGTGAAGAGTGAAGAATGGGACAGCCAGATCACCAAGGTGGAACGTAGGTGGAATTGCCCAAGACAGATGGTAAGCTATTAATGAAAAACGCTTCCTTAGGACAATAAGTTGAAGTGATGTGCGGAAAACGAATAACGGTTTTCACGGAACATGACTTTAGTTCCTTTTCCGACGACGTCTTGGCTTCTCTTGTGGTTTGGCGATTCTGAAAGCGGGTGAAACTGTGACTCACCGGTGACGAGATTGGCGTGGTGGAACTGGCAGACGGCATCGGCTTCGAACCACGTGATGCGGTCCCGGAAGTAGCGGTAGAAGACCGGAAAGCCCTCCTGCGGCAGCACCCACGCGTTGGAGATGTTCACCTGCACACACAAAAACGCACCATCACCACACATCCCACGCCACATCATTTTAAGACACTTTGTTACAATATTAACCTTTCGTTTCGATTGATTGATTGATTTTTTCGTGTTTCCGGGCGCGTCAACTGCTTTGGTCATTAGTCCCGTGAGTGTAGTGCATGTTTTTTTCTCGGGAGATAGCGGTGATCTTCCCCCGCTGGATGGCGAGATCCGGCGCCGACCTACCGTCGGCTAGTGGGGTTTCCCCCTAACCAGGACTCTCCCACCAGCGGGGCACCGCCCCAGCCGGGACAAGCTCTAAACTCCAGGAATATGTGAGAGTGTGATGCAAGTTAGTGTAAGTGTGTGTGTAAGAGGAGAGGATAGGACAAGGAAGAGGAAGGAAAGATCGCGCGCTGTCCGTGGCCCGTTTGGTAGGGTACTGCTCCGGCATTCGCCTGGTGTTGATCGGAGAAACCACGGAAAACTACCGATCAGAGCAGCCGGCCGCTAGAATTCTCCTCCCGACAGCGTCTGAATTCGACCTAGCTGAAAAGCTAATGTCGAAAATCCTGCCGCGGTCGGGACTCGAACCTAGGTTTTGTTTCGATAAATATAGTAGCCATATTCAAATTTATTGAATAGAAAACATTGATATAATGTTCACTGTACAGGGAGATTCAAAACTGAAGATCGGATGCATTTAGCTCACACCGGGATGTCCTAGGGTTCGAGATCCGTTGTTGCGGTTTTTTGAACACTAGCTAAATAGCTAGGTCGAGTTCAGGTACTGTCTCGAAGACAATTCTACCGTGCAGCTCCTCTCATCGGGGTGCCTCGACCAATATCCGGCGAATGCCGGAGCAGTTCCCGAATTGAACATGTGTCCTGTGCGATTTTACCTTATTAATCCTTGTCCTCTCCTCTTGTTTAATATTCATAAATACTACTACTTGCATATAAAACAAGAATACTATAAAGGGTGAAGTTGGATAAAATTTTTATCAACGAGAAATGTTAATATGAAAAAAATGGTAGGTCTCTTTTAGTCACTGGAAGTTTTTCAATCAGCGACACAGTTAACTTCAATAATTTTATTAAAACTACTCTCCTTTTGAAATTCCATCATTGCACTCTTCCAGGAAATTCTTTACGTATCTAATGTACCTTTACTTAGTAAAAACGCACAAAGTATTGAGTGTGATATTCAATATTCTGTGAAATAGTTCATAATAAGAACTAGAATTTGGACATTTAGGGAAATACAATTTTTTTCCCTTTAATCGTGAGTGTTGAAGGTTAAGAGGAAATCCAAGTAGTGCCCCATGTTTTGCATTTACCAAATTGCTAATTGCTTAAAAATAAATATTTTGATTAAGTTGCATAAAAATAAATATTTTCGTCGAAATAAATATTATTACATATTTCGAATCCTTTTATACGAATAAATCAATATTTTGAGTACTTTTAAGTGAATTTATTTTGAGTTTTTGAATACATGGTGAAAGACATGTCAGTTTGAAAAGCAATGACTGGTCACACATCACATATTACTATGGGATTCCTCTGGATTGAGTGGAGCGAGTCCGGTTCACGACCAGTGAAATCACATGAGAGCCATTTCTAACACTACTGTCGATTTTGGCGATGATACCCCTATAACATACAGCTCACAAACTTCCTCAGGTTGCACAGTCGAAACGTGCATACTGATAAAGAGTATGACGTCACGTTTTACATCAAGACTTCTCTCAATATTGGCTACAGTTTTTTTCGTATGGGTAATAAATGAATATTTTCGTCGTTTTTCACAAATTTTTCACTTTCCACGTACATAAAAATAAATATTTTCAATATTTTTAGCCCCTAAAAGTGCAAGCTTCGCTAATAACAATAACAATAAAAATATAAAATCATACTGGTCACGATTAAAAACTCTATTGCATACACTAAAATGAAATAAAACACAAGAGTTAGTGATCCCCAGATTTTAGAGCCTACCATCTCTACAGTTGACTCTACCTTTTCTCCAAAGGACTTTGAAAAGGAGAGTTACGTATTTGCTCACATCCGATTTGTTGGTGTGTAAATTTATTTCATATATGGAGGACCAGAAAATGCTTAGACAGAACTTCTTACTGTATTGAGCTTGTAAAAGTCATTATCTTCTAATGCACTGAATCGTTCAAGTCGGTGAAGATTTCTATAATAATGGTTAATTAATGTTACGTAACTAATGTAAGAAAGTAACGTAAAATGCTTAGAAGGCAACCAAATTGGGGCCACTTGAAGCAACAGGTAGTCTTCCTTATAGGAATCACTTAAGTGTCCACAAGTACTGTTTATGAAAATAATTTGTTCACTTAAAGGAACAGACATTTTAAGGGTTGACTATATGTTCAGCCCTATACCTTCCTATGTTTTATAAATTCAAAATAGAAGATTACGAAGATATTAAATTGGACACAGAAATCAGACGGCAATGTTTCGTGAACCACGTTTCCTTACATAATACAAGGCGTAGTAATACATACCTATTTATTAACAGAACATATAATTTGAAATTTAAACAGAAAAAAATCATACTATAATATATAATAAATTTGAAAAAAATAATATATAATTTAGATAAGCGATATACTAAATGCTGATTGAAAATTAGAGTTTCTAATTCTCGTGCAAATAGAGAAGTGACGCTTCCTGCTAGTTCTAACTCTAGATTGTGGGAGACAAAACTTCAGTCAACACTACCAAGTAAAATGAACCCATATAACGTGACACCAGACAGGATTAAACCTCCAACGCACATATCCAGTTGACGAAGAAACCTACCCATGAGCCGTCAATTTTTCGGCAGCTAACCGCGTTAGGCCCAACCGGGCGGGTGGGGCTTCCTAATATCCTCTCGGCGCCGGTCGCTCACCCGTTTGAGCGCGCGCCGTTAACTCGGCCGCCCGCCCAGCGCGCAAGCTTAGCGGGTTGCCGCCCGGCCCCTGACAGGGTTCAGCGCGCGCCGCTGCCGCCGAGCGGTAGGTAATCCGCGTAATTGGCTTTAGATTGGCTAAGTTTCCACCGCCACCCTCGACCTCCCGCGCGCCGCTCGCCATCACGGACCCCTGTGCCCAACCCCCTCCCGCCCCCGCCACCTTGCTCGCCTACGGGGAGCCATCTCCTCGCCGCCCAGCTCTCGGCTCAACTGCACCTACCCCTCACTTGAAGAGGAGAACGATATAATATTTTTATATCAGAATTTTTCCCAGGTGTAGTCATAGTGATACCGACAATTATTTTCTACCTATACCTCACTTAAAGAGGAGAACGATATAATATTTTTATATCGGAATTTTTTTCCAGGTGTCGTCATATTGATACCAACAATTATTTTCTACGCAGTATTAAGTTTCTTTTATAAATCTTTATAGTGACACCAAATATTTCTTTCGTTTTGCCGGAAAAGATATTTTATACAAAGGTATATAACTTCGAAAAGAATCTTACGATAATTTCCAGTTTCAACATTCTTTAGAAATACTACTTTCACTTAGGGTATTAGCAGTATTTGTTTCAAATGCCGGGTGTTTTCTTTTGTGTATCCCACTCATCAAGGACCTCTCTGCACGAAACTTATTCCCCTCCGCCTCCTTATTCGCCTACGGGGAACCATCTTCCCGCCCGCTCAGCTCTCGTCTCAAGTGCACCTACCCCCCCCCCCCACACACACACACACTTAAAGAGGAGAACGATATACTGTTTTCATATCGGAAATTTTTCCAGGTGTAGTCATATTGATACCGAAAATTATTTTCTACCTACCCGTCACTTAAAGAGGAGAATGATATAATATTTTTATATTGGATTTTTTTCAGGTGTCGTCATATTGATATCGACGATTATTTTCTACATAGTGGTAAGTTTGCTTTGTAAATCTGTATATTGATACCAAAAAGGTGTTCGATTTACCAGATATTTCCTTTTATGTCATGGAATTTTAATACCGGAAATTTCTTTCCATTATTTCCAGTTTTAAAATTCTTTGGAAGAAGCACTTTCACTTTGCGATGACAACAATGCAGTATTGTTTTCAAATACCAGGACTTTCCTATCAGGAGTCGGTACATTGTAACAGAATTTTTTTATATAGTATACATTTTCTTTTATAAATCTGTATATTGACACCAACCATTTCTCTCGATTTACCGGTAAGGTTCGATTTACCGATAAAGGTATATTAATAGCGAAAAAATATTATCATAATTTCAAGTTTCAAAATGTTTTAAAAACACTACTTCCTCTTTGGGATGATAATAATTCAGTATTTTTTTAAACACATGAAATTTGTTTCATATATCGAAATATTCTTACCGAAAACATTGGAGTATATTGATTTTAAGTGACAGAAGTTTTCTTTCATGTAACGACATCACTGCCCTCACCGCACGAAACCCACACCCCCGCACCCTTACTCGCTTATGGAGAGCCATTTTGCCTATGGGGAGCCATTTAACTTATGAAGAGCCATTTCGCTAACGGAGAGCCATTTCGCTAACGGAGAACCATTTTGCTTACGGAGAGCCATTTTGCTTACGGAGAGCCATTTTGCTTACGGAGAGCCATTTTGCTTACGGAGAGCCATTTTGCTTACGGAGAGCCATTTTGCTTATGGAGAGCCATTTTGCTTACGGAGAGCCATTTTGCTTATGGAGAGCCATTTTGATTATGGAGAGCCATTTTGCTTATGGAGAGCCATTTTGCTTATGGAGAGCCATTTTACTTATGGAGAGCCATTTTGCTTATGGAGAGCCATTTTGCTTATGGAGAGCCATTTTGCTTATGGAGAGCCATTTTGCTTATGGAGAGCCATTTTTCTTATGGAGAGCCATTTTGCTTATGGCGAGCCATTTTCCTCATGAAGAACCATTTTCCTCATGGAGAGCCATCTCGTTACTCGCCCAGTACTCTTCTCAACTGCACCTCCCCTCGCGACAACGATGTATTTTTACATACGAAATATTTATTCAGGTTTCGGTTACTGAGACCGACAATTACATTCTACGTAGTGTAAAATTTCTTTTACAAATTTGTGTATTGTCACCACACTTTTCTTTCAATTTACCGGGTATGTTCTTTTGTATAAAGGTATATTCCATGTACCTATTAAGAGTTGTACCATTTTATGACTAAGTTTGTCATCATGTCGGTCCGGCTTATTACAACTTTGCTTGTCAGTAAGTTAATTTGTCCCCTGGCCGCGTAACGGGCGCTGCACAGGGTTAGCACGGTGGTTGGGGCTGCCAACCTTGCTGCCTCCGGCTTGCAGGATTTCTTTAGGGTTTGGTCCCCTAGAAGAACTGGCGTCTCTAAGCCTGAAGAGCTCCTTCCGCGCTTGGTTTTCTGTCAGGGTTTTCCTTCCCTTCCCTTGGCCCAGTGCTCCCGTTTTAAGGCAGCGGAGACTTGCCCTTGCCCTTCTCTCATTAGCTGCTCTCGATGGATTGATTGATTTTTTCGTGTTTCCGGGCGCGTCAACGGCTTCGGCCATTAGACCCGTTAGTGTAGTGCATGTTTGTTTTTTCTCGGGAGATGGCGGTGATCTTCCCCCGCCGGATGGAGAGATCCGGCGTCGACCTACCGTCGGCTATTGGGGTTTCCCCCGAACCAGGACTCTCCCACCAGCGGGATACCGCCCTAGTCGGGACAAGCTCTAAGCTCCCAACCGGTCTCCCGGAATATGTGGTAGTGTGGTGCATGTTAGTGTACTTGTGTGTGTAAGAGGAGAGGATAGGATAAGGAAGAGGAAGGACAGATAGCGCACGGTCCGTGGCCCGTTTTGTAGGGTACTGCTCCGGCATTGGCCTGGTGTTGATCGGAGAAACCACGGAAAACTACCGATCAGAGCAGCCGGCCGCTAGAATTCTCCTCCAGACAGCGACTGAATTCGACCTAGCTGAAAAGCTAGTGTCGAAAATCCTGCCGCCGTGGAGAGTGGGAACATAGGACCTCCCGGTCAGAGGCGCTGCAGTGACATCATTTGATGCACTGAGCTACCGCTACCGGTGCTGCTGTCGAGTTTGCCTCAGAGAGCACCCAGGGGAGGAGAGAAGCTCGGCTTGCAGACCGTACTCCACTCTTGACCGCAGTTCTCAAAGCTCTTCTGTCGGAGTTCTCTATTACGTTGGGGGAATTTCTGGCGTTTAATGGTATAGACCTATGGGCATTGGCATATCCCACCAGGGCCCTGGTCAACCTTCGACCCCCGCCAAGAGACCAACCCCGACCATCAGACGAGAAAATCGAAACCGACCTGTTAACAATAGTAGAGCTAGACGTAACAGTTGCAACAATGAAAAAGCTTGCGGACCGGATGAAATAAATTTAGAGCTATTTAAATATGGTGGTGCCCTTGCGAAATTTCGACTCCTGCACCTTTTAAATATGTGCTAGTCAAATCATCTATTAGAGTGGAAGCAAGGAATAGTTATCCCTATCTATACGAAAGGAGACAGAAATAATTGCTCCAACTATAGAGAGGCATTAGCTTGTTAAATACAAGCTACAAAATATACTCAAAAATAATAACCAAAAGAGACCAAACAATTGTCGAACATATACTTCTAGAAGAACAGAATGGCTTCAGGAAAGGAAGGTCCTGTATAAATGGAATACTTACCCTCAAACAAATTATTGAGAAACGCCGAGAAATTAACCTAGAAACACAGCTTTTATTCATAGACTTGGAAAAGGCATTTGACAGAGTAATACACTCCGGACAAGCATGGAAAAGAAAAGAATTCCCAGAAAAGTAATAGAGGTAATGAAAGCATGTATGATGGCACTTTTGATATAAGTGAATCTTCCTAATACCAAGAGAAGATAGTATTTTAAAATAAATCAAGGAGTTATACATGGGTGCCCGATATATATATATATATATATATATATATATAAGGTTGGTTGGCTAGTATATATATATATATATATATATATATCGACGCATTTCTCTCAGAATGGAAGAAATATGTATACAATGAAGGAATTTCAATAGGAAATAATACTAAAATCAACACGCTCTTGTTTGCAGATATAGTTTTTGTCACTAATTGTGAAGATGACCTCAAGAAGTTAACATATGAATTACAAAAGAGAACAATGGAATGTAATTGTAAAATATCGATCAACAAAAGCAAGATTATGGCTTTCAGAGGTAAACATCCCATACGGACAAAAATAGTAATAAACATCACTATCGAACAAGTAAGCAACTTCCAACATTTTGGACGCAACGTAACATGTCTTAAAGACATTGACGTGAAACAAAAAATATCTAAATTCCAGGCTATGTGAGCACTATAAAATGAACATTGGACACGAAAGCACGAAGAGAAACCAACTCAAGCTTTGTAAAACAATGGCCATTCATACGCTCCTGTGTGGATGCGAAACATGGCAACATGAAGAGAAACATGGCAACATGAGAAACATGCGCAACATCAAGAGAAAACAGGAAAATTAACGCAGAAGAATTGAGATTTCTGTGGTATGTGAAGAGATGCACATTAATGGATCATATTAGAAATGAGGATATAACAGAAGAATTAGTCATTACCATCTTTCAGAAAAAAGATAAATACATATAGAAAAACTGGATAGACCATTTACAGAGAATGAACAATGAAAAATTGCCCAAGAAGGCCTATTACTATCTTCCAAAAGGAAAAAGAGTAGGAAGACCAAAGAAGAGATGGTCTTCTCTAGACAAGTTCCCCGGAACAGGCTAGATCAGCCTAATCCATACTGCTGCTGCTATTGATGATATAAAGTAATATAATCTCTAAAAAAACTTACCATAATTTCCAGTTTTAAAATTCTTTAGAAGTACTACTTTCACATGGATGATAACAATGGAATATTCTTTCTCAAATACCGACGTTATCTTTCATGTATCGATATCATGATCCTCTGTGCACGAAACCCATCCCCCGGCCCCTTTCTCGCCCACGGAATGCTATCTCTTCGCCCGCCCAGTAAAAGTCTCAACGCCACCTACTTCTGCCGAGAAATGAAAACGATGTAGTCTTTTATATCGGAAATGTTCTTTCAGGTGTTGGTATATTGCTACCGTCAATTATTTTCTACATAGCGTAAATTTTCTTTTATAATTTTGTACATTTTCACCAAACATTTGTTGCGATTAACAGGTATTTTCTTTTATATAAAAGAATATCAATAACGAAAAAATCTTACCATAAAATCCAGTTGTAATATGCTTTAGAAATACTTTCACTTTGGAATGACAACAATGCATTATTTTTTTTAAATACCTAAAATTTGTTTCATATATCGGTATACTGATAGCGACAACATTGCAATATTTTGTTTTCAAATATTAGAAGTTTTCTTTCGTGTATTGACATCACAGCGCTCTCTTCACGAAACCCATCCCCCGCCCCCTTACTCGCCTACGGAGAGACTTATCTCCGATCCTGTACTTGCTTAACACCACCTACTCCCACTGAAAGACGAAAACGATGTAATATTTTTTTTAAATTTCGTAAATTTTCTTTCAGCTTTCGGTATATTGATATAGAAAATTATTTTATATATAAATGTAAATTTTCTTTTATAAATTGGTAAATTGATTCTAAACATTTCTTTCGATTTATCGGAATATTGCTTTCATATAACAATACATTAATATCTTAAAAAATTGCATAAATACCGGGTTTAAAATTATTTCTAATCATTACTTTCAATTTGGGATGACAAATTTTATTTTTTTTCAAATGTCAAAAATTGTCTTTGGTATATTGGTATAGTACCCCGGAAATTATTCTTTACAACGGAAATTTTCTTTTATAAATAGGTAAATTGATACCAAAAATTTGCTTCGATTTACCGAATTTTTTCTTTCATGTAAAGGTATATTAATATCGAAAAAATCGTACTTTCATATCCAGTTTTAAAATTATTTCGAAATTTGACATTAATTGACATTTCATGACAACTATTTTTTTCACTTTCCGGAAATTTTACTTCTTATACCGGAACATACCGAAAATGTGGTTCAATTTACTTAGTGATAACAATGATAGAACATCGTTTTCAAATAATGGCATATATTCTTGTAATATTAATATTTTGTTCCAAATATTTGAATAAATATTTTGCAATATATACGAAATTTTACAGATTTTAAAATAATTTGTTATGAATTAAAGAATGTAACATTTCATAACATGCCCAGAACAGCAAAATCAAAGAGAAAATTAATAGATTCTAGAGATACTGCAGTTGTCTCTTTCCCTTGCCTCCAGAAGTCATTGGAGAGAATTTAATCGAGATTTTCTTTTCTGTCCACATTCGATTTACTGGTGTGTAAATTAACAGCTTCATAGTCAGCGGTTTCAAAAACACTTTGGGGAGATTTGTGCTCGTACATGCCATTATCTCCTAATGCATTGAATCGTTCAAGTGAAGTGAAGTGAAGTGAAGTGAAGTGAAGTGAAGTGAAGTGAAGTCAAGTGAAGCTTTCCTCGAGGCATCTGATGGCATGAACGGTATATGAAGACAATGCGAGACATTGTTTGCTTCATGTGCAAACTCTACCATTACCTCGGTAAATAGGGAAGACCTGATTCAGACTTTTCCAAAGATTTGTACATATTTATTAACAATTGAAGATTGACATGATCAGGTAATTAAACAAAATCATGAGACTTATACATAAAGATAAGCTGTGACTTCTTAAGTCTACTTAATAAGTAGAAGAAGAAAACGGTGCACACATGTGATATCTAGAAAGGTCAGATGAAACTGAAGACACAATCTATCTTAAAATTTGCTCTACCTTAAAATAGGTAAATATCTGAGAATGGGTCACTATGAAGGCTGTACTCAAGATTGCACAAGAAGATGGAAACCACTACGACATGATAAAACCTCATACCACAAAACTTGTAACATCATAATGATCGAATTTGGATACGTACGTAATATACGTACGGAATAATACGTACATCAAAAGATTAAATAATGTATGCTCTATCTTCACTATCAGATAGTGAAGTTCGCATGCACACCATAAAAGACCCTGAGAAAGACAAAAGAAAACCAACGTCAGATGTTCAGGAGTTGGCCCCACTGTGCTTCACGTCGACGTTGGGTGCATCCGGGGATTCCCCTGTCGCAATTATCGTAAGACCCGGCGCTGCCAACCGCCCTGGCCCGTTTCGCCCCGTCAGCGACTTCGCGGCGGATTTGCGGAGTTTCAAGCGAATTGGACGACGGGAGGGACGCAGTGCGGCAAAGGATTATTAAAAGAATTTCAAAAAATGAACCTGACAACTTGATCACTAAGAATTCCTGTAAAGCGCTCCTTGCAGCTCCGACCTACCACTTTGTAACGTTATGTCGTCAAAAATCGATAAAATGTTAATATATATTCCTACAGAGTTAAATGTAATGTCTTACTTTCTATTTGCCGTTGATTTTAGAACTGGGACATGGAAAAGTCAGTGAATGACAAGCAACTCGTGTCTCATATTATGTGATGTACAAATTGTAACTGTTCACAAAATGGCAGCAGGAAATTAAATATCTATGGTTCAAAGACTATCTCCAATAACTGCAGTAGTTTAAATGATCTTAACGTATTATGTATTTCATTTACGAGAAACACA